>QRFJ01004068.1:52378-137838 GCA_006176705.1 Cocos nucifera | reverse complement strand
GTGTCTTGGTTATCATCTTTTTCTTTAGCTCTACCTTTTTCTTCTTTTCTCCTTCCACCTTTTTCCTTTTCACAGACTTCTTCTTCTTTTCAAAAGACTTTCTCTTGAAAGAAGTCCATTCCACAGCAAGCACTGAGTCTTTAGAACCTTTCATAGAAAGCTCAGCAGTAACTAGCATGTTCATAAGCTCAATTATAGAATTTTCAAGTTTATGCATATGGTAGTTCATGATGAACTACCTGAAGGGAAATTCTAATTTTTCGGACCAGGTTCGTTCAGATCTGATCAGATCAAGAGATATATTTAAAAAAAAATTTCTTTGATCTAGATCAAATCTAGAATATTCTAGATTTAATTTTTATTATTTTAATAATTAAAAAAAATTAGAAAAATTAAATCAAATTTAATTTACCTTGAGGTGGGTAATCCTATTACCAGATGATGATCCTATGAGCAGCGGAAGATTCTGGATCTAGCCATGCATGTGCCTGACCTCTACCGATATCCACTTAGGCTGGATCTAGAGATCCTCTTCTTCTCTATTACATCTCCAAAAATCAGATCTAGATCTGATCTGGAGGACCTTTAAAACTCCTTTTGAAGATCAGCAGTTGTCCTTTGCAGCAGCGCAGCCTTCTAGCTTTCAGTCGCCTTTCACTCATCTGGATTGCACCAACCAAGGTCCAAAACACTTTTGGACTTGGAGAGGAGAAGGAGAGGGTGGGTTTGGCATGGAGGAAGAGCAGAGAGGCAGCCTTAGGGCATGGGATTTCAATTCTCCAATCTTAATTTAAGTTGGGCACAGGATCTTATTTATAGACTGTCTGTTATCCAACTCCTCTTCTTCCCAACCAATCACAACTCTTTATGAAATTAGATCTAAATCTGATTGGTGGGAATAGAGTTCCCTGGATTTCTCCTTAGAGGGCACCTAAGACCAGTCAAAGTTGGCTCTTAGGAGAACTGTAATCAAAATCCAAAAAGGAGATGGAGTCCCTATCCAACAGGGACTCCTGGGCGCCTCCAACTTGGGCACACGTCAAGGGTGGCATGCGTCCTCCTCCTTGCCAGGTTCTGGCAGGAGGACAGGCCCCCACCAACTCTCCAATAGGTGCATGACATGTGGACAGAAGTCAAAGTATCAATGGTCAATATTTGACTAGTCAAAGGTCAACTTTTGACCAAAGTCAAAGGACGAGAAATGGCAAGTGACCAAAAATGATAGGTAATGTCTTATAAAATAAGACAACCTTTTTTGACTTAGACAAGCTCCAGTCAGACAAGTGAAGAGCCTCTAATCGGCACAAAAACTCCTTTGGGCTTAGTCAGGACTAACTACTTTATGATAGCAAAAGAAGAATGTTAGGTTCAATCGAGTCTAGCACGATTTCCTGAACCTAATTTTGAATCTCATTCAGATCAATTGGACTGGATCAGTTCGATTATGATCACCAGATTCAAACCTTTGATTTGGTGTGATCCAGTTTAGGTTCAGTTCTATATGGTAATGGCATATGTTTCACTGATCCTCTATCATCGACATCAATCGAAAACGTCGCTTTCGATGGATCAGAAACTCTCTGATTCGAATTGCATGTAGTGATCGATCGTATGTCATGGGTCCTACACATCATATCTATATTCATTCTTTCCCATGGATATCCAGTTATTCACCGTGACACTATGCAGTATATTTGTGTGCAACCCGAGTAGCTGTCGTGAATGAAACCTCTTGGGTGTAGCTACCTCTTTGCATTAAGTGTTCTTCTATCTTGAGCTCCGATCAGAATTAGCGTTAAGGTAATGACATGCTCATCAAACCCCTAGTCTGCTATCATATAGTGATCGTAATCATTCATGCGATTCAAGTCCAATGTGAAAACCTAAAGTAGAATACATCTTTCTATTATTCTACCTCTTGTACGCGCTTTCGTGTCATTGGATTCTTGTGTATTCTGTCTGAGCTTCTTGATGTATGTATACGTACGTTTGGTGCTCTCTACCCGATTGGTAGCTTATAGATGTCGCATCATGATCTAGCTAGTTTTCCTACAAGAAGCGGTCTATGCCATACTCTTGCAAGATTTCGACATCGCTGAGTGTGAGTAGATATGTGCTGAGTAATACTGGACAGCTCAAGTGATTTGTGCGAGTGCATGAGTGTCTACAAGAAGTCAGGCTTACCTATCATTGCTATGATCTATTATCACTCTGACAATTAAGAAGTTCGGAAGACTCCTTTTTGTGCACTGTTTGTATATCGTTTCAGTTGATGTCTGAGGTTGCTTTGCGCCTTCCGTAGCATCGGTGGTTCTCACTACTGATTGCCAGAGCTTCGATTCTGAGCGTGAAGTGTAGTATCCCTGGATTACTACTGACGTCATCGCTAGTGCCCCTGTTCTCTAACTATAATCATCGTCTCTATAGCCTACCTACAAGCTGACTCATCTACTTCAAAAAAAGTAATTATACACCAACCTTCTGGATCAAATCACCATCCCCATGATGAGGCCTATGGTTCGGAGCATTTTATGAGTTAATAATGATTATTTGCATAATCCCAATTTCAACTCTGTTGAATTATGGAATTATCTTACCCTATTACTCAAAGATGTACTCAACAGAGCGACATTAAATACACATCATGTGCATAGAAAAATAATGTCCTTTTGTATTTTGATAGTTGTTGAGTCATTTCAAATTAGTTATATCTTTGCCACGTAGGATTAGTGATGTATTACTTTATGTGTCAGGCCCATGTATTTGCTGTTAGTGTGGAGATATTGATACACATATCTCCTCATTGCTTATCTTTCTAAAGTATACTTGAGTCTACATACTTGTTTTGGGTGAGAAGTGTCCCATCTTGGCTGCAGGCTGTGGTGCCGGGTTCGATCCTTACGTATATTCATGGGCCAATGGTTGTTGTCTGTAAGTCGCGTCATGCCACTATTGCTGTGAGTCAACTCTCTTGACCTCATACGTAACCCTTCTCGAGGTAATCGCAATGAGGTGGGCTAATGCCGCCTCAAGGTTTGTCGCGTTGGAGTCCTGGTTGAGACCTGGCTCCTTAGCAAGTGTTGCTATTGGCACCCATTATTATCGTAGATATATTAAGGAATGATCTGATCTGGTCCATTACTGCTGATTTCTATCAGCAAACTTCTTGTAACCGAATTGCTCTCCATCGTAGCCTCTAATGTAGTAAATATTTCGCTTCTATTGTGAATCTTTGCGTTATTTCATCGCGCTTTGCCTTGGAGACCTTCCAGCTGACGATCGTGCACTCGCGTATACCTCATCATTCGCACACCAAATTAAACCTCTCAAGATGTCGACTTTTCGATCATCGTATATCGGACATGAAATCTGAGTCTGTGGTATCCCTGTTAGTACTTGGAGTTTTTCATTAACGTATAAAGACCTCATATCATTTGTTCACTATCCTATTAGTGTCTTCTCAAGCTTGGAGTACATGTTCAGAATCCATGTTTCTTTACCGGATTACTGAATTCTGTGCACTTTTGTTAGCAACGGAGCAATGCTTTCATGGAATGCTTGATAGTCAGTCGTTGTGCACATTCCAGCATGGGCATATCTCTAACAATAGCATGGAATACTGTCCCTAATTGTAGATCAATAAGGAGATCTTGCACTCATGCGTTCTGTTTCCTCAGGTGTGCTTAGGCACTCTTCTTGAAAAGATGAAATACCATGTCTGACAGGTATTAATCCCCCTCTTAGAGTTTTCCATACGTAAACCTCTTTAGTACTTCTTCTATGTACCATCTCTCAATGAAAGTTCTAGCATCCCACTACTTCCGAGTCTAATCCCTATAAACCATAAATTCCTAGAATCAAAGGGATGCTTTCACCCTAGATCTTTTTCATGGAAATTTCTTGGACAACCTACATTTGAGCTGTTCATGATGGGAAATATCATTCCTTAATAAGGAGGAATGTCATCCAATGATACAATTACTAGGACGATAATAGCGCTCCCCTGACCTTTTTGGAAAATACACTGTTTCTTTCATTCTTTGATGAAATCAAAGTTTACTCACATCAATTGAAATGAGGTTGTTCTACGCTCCGAGATGCTTGCTTAAGTGCCAGCTAGTTGGACCATTACAGCTTGCAACCCGTTTATGAGCTGTGTATCCACTGTGGATGTGAAACCTACCTGAGCTGTTCCATATAATTGTAATCTTCCTCAAGATTCACCATTCACAGACATCGCATTTCCCCCGTAACACATTTGCCATTTCATATGACTAAGTGGATAGGCTGTAATGGCAAGCCAATGTGCGGATGGATGTTTGGTAGCATAGCCACTGCGAAAAAAGGTATCCTGATAGTCAGGTTTCGCCTCGCATTGTTGACTGATTAACTCATCTTGTGCACTAGTCTAGCCTTGAAAGTGGTCTCTCACAATTACCCATCTGCACCAATCTTTTCTCTTGAACGATCCATTTACACCCAATAGGTCTACTAGCCATTGGTGGCATCTACCAAAGGTCCAGGATCTTGGGTTCTAGTGGCATCGACGTCAATCTTTTTGCACGTGCATTTGCCTCTAGCTGTATTTGTCTGGTCAGAGCGGATCTTAGTTTGTATCGTCTCGTTGCTTAGGTTTTTCGGGTCATCAAGTTTCCATGAGCACCATTGTACCGTAGCGGGAAGATTTCGCACTTACTTTCTTTGACGAATCATATGCTAAGTAGTCTTTTTCAGGGGGGATGGTAAAACTCTTTCCGATCTACGATGGTGGAGGATGGTAGTGTTTTATTTGGCTGCTATCTCTGAGTTTGTGTTCCAATTGGTCCTTAGCTTCATTGTACGCGCGGAGACTTTCTCATCAAGCTAATGTCTACTTCATATGTGCGTCGTATCGTCTGATTTCTAATGGCTGCTTATTTTATTGTTAGTGTAAAGAGTTGGGCTATTGGTCGATCACAATCACATTGGCGTCTTCTGGAATGTAGAAAATGGATAATCCTATGACTCTTTGATATCCCGGTAATGGTATCATCGTCGTAAAGGAGACCTAAACTCAACTTTCCTCTTGTTTCCTTTTTGACATGAGCCGGCAATCCTAATCTTTGAGTATGACCGTCTTACTGTATACCTGCTTGTGTTTTGCTGCATGTGCCATATGTGCTCATACGGTTGTGGTAGGAACGGTCTTAAGAGGAACCCTATTCAGTAGATAATAGTATTGAAGTTAACAAGTGAATATCCAGAAATCATGATGTCGTGGCCGGTGTATGGAAGTCTGATTATGGTCTGATGGTTAAATCGGGTAGCCATATCGACATTAGCAAGTCCGATTTTTCTCCATCCTGAAACCCCATTGAGTTGAGCGTGTGTTTCGCTTGCGTGGAGTCCAATGTTGAGAGACGTTAGCCATTATCCTTGAGATAGTTCTAAGAATTCTTAGCTACACGTAATTCAACTCTCCTCAATCCCTGATCGAAGAACCCTTAATGAATTTTTTTCTATTTATTTTTTCTACTTCATATTTTAGAATTCTTTATTGAACTTTTCATAAGCTTTAGACTTCATGTCTCCATAAGATACACTCGAAGCCCATACCTATGATTAGACAATACATCGGTAAAGGGAACTGCAGATTAGACAACAATTGCCTCTAGCCGCGCACATTCAGAATGGGGACCGCAACACATCAGTAATGTACTAGGGCAAAGGAGAGTCTATGGCCCTCTCCTCATGCCTAGTCCAACAAATGGGATGTTTAGTCATTTTTGTGTGTTCTCTTGGAGTGACATAATTCACATAGTTGGATATAGAACTCGATAAACGTGTCAATGTCTCGTCAATGAGCCCATTTCTTCATTTTCTGATCTATCTTCGAGTTGGGTGTATTCTTTTATGTAGGCTTGAGATACTCGTCTCAGAGTGGTCCGATATGTATTATCGGTATCCGGCGTCTAGTTTGGTATCTATCCTCTCGCTAGGTTCATTTGGCATTCAACTCCGCTGCTCGTTTTGCGTCGATTTCAGTGTTTAGAACAATGATACGTTATCAATATATATGGCTGACTAAAGAACCGATTAATAAGAAAAACCTCATGTGTAATCGTTATTGTTTTAATGGAATTGGTTTGATCATTGTCCTTACTAGGGTATTTACAAGTTAGTTGTTAAGTCTAATGGATCGTAATGAGATAGATCATGTGTAACTCCCTACCTTCGTTGCTGAGTCAGTCATGAACAATTTACTACGTAGGCACAAAGATACAGTGCTTTTCACGAACTAAGACTAAACCAGGATGTAAGTTTGAAAGAGGGTTAATGTAGTCTCACGTGACTGGCCATGTCAACTCTTGCTCCATTTACCAATGCATAGGATATCTTGATTGTCTCCATTCCCTGTTCAAGCCTCCACTGCTATCCTCAAGAACCACCATGCTGAGGCACATGCTCGTAGACCGATGTCACAGCATGTCCAGGATCTAAGTATTGCAATGCCACCACAGTTAGAAGATAACTGTAAGGTTAGACTCAATAATGAGCCATACCTCACAAAGGAACCCTTCCTTCTTTATTCTTTAGGTGCCGAGTAACGTAGGACAGTTTCCGCTTCGCAATGGCTGTCACGTTGTAATGGGAAATACTATTTCTTTGTGCACGTGCCTTTCATCTTTGCTCTACCTCTTCTTCTTTGCTCCTTCCACCTTTCTTGCTTTTCCCTCACAGCACATCTTTTTCTGTACCCATAGACTTCTTTGGAAGTAGAACCATTCCATAGCAAGAATTGGGCCTTATAGTAACCTTGTCATAAGAAAGCTCAGCGGTGAACCAGCCATATCCATTAATTCGGCCAAGAAATTTTGAAGTTTATGCATGGTGTAATTCAGTATGAATTGAACCCATATGCATCAGTCAAGGGATTGCAGGAATAATATCGTTCTTGTAGATCCAAGTCTAAATTCACACCGAGTTCTAAAAAAGCTCTTCCATGTCCTTGATCAATATTAGATAAGGGATCTTGGACTGACTGCCATCATGCAATCTTAGCCTAAAAGTCATTTATGACTTGATAGCTAGCTGTGCTACGCTGTCATAAACATCTCCTATAGATGAGCCAACATTTGACGAACAGTCCGATATCTTTATGTTGCCACTGGAGCTCAATTCAAAAAACATCGAGCCCAATATGTAATATTTGCCTTATTATACTTCGTCCTATCATTTTTCCAGAGATGCTCTCTGGTCATGGAATGGACGGGCTGAAGATGGGAGGATCCTGATCCAAAATATGGGTTAACTTCTCAGAACCCAAAATGATTTTTTATAGTTTTGAGCCAATCTTTATAATTAGATCCGATCAGCTGTGTGTGTCAACGATACGTGCCAAATGGTTGGATGCAAGACATTTTTCCGTTAGAGCGTCAAAGAGTTCAGTTAGATACGTATAATTATGACTTGGACCAATATTTAGAGAGTTTATTATTAAACAAAAATTTAGCTCAAACGATTTTCTTGGGATCCCTACACTCTCTCTTTATAGAGATGCAAAAATCCTTCATGATTAATAATTTCTAGTGGACTGTGCGTCTCACAACTGACTCATCACCTCCCTAACCATTATTGGTGAGCGTATAGCCAAGTGAGGAACCAACTCTTGTTTCAATATCTCTATCATGAGCACCCAACTTGGTCTCTAACTCATAAATCTCACCGTACCAAATATTGATCCACTCCTTAGTTAAGTCAACCCCACCAATTTGCACAGACTGGATCCTAATGAGGTCTCTCACCGTATCAAAAATATTAAGCCCAAACTTATCCTCCAAACCAAAGCATCCAATGCCTAATAGACATTGATTTGCACCTTCTCGATGCAACTGAGCCACTGATCCAACCGAAACACCATCAACCCGGAAGCGGCCCGCACATCTACAATTGGTAAAGACCTCAGACTTAATCTTTTTCATAGGAAAATTGATTCAGGTCTCATTAAAACGTAGGACTTGTTCATAGTCATAACAATTATGACAAACCTAGTGCAGGGTTAGCTCGGATTTATGACCACGCTCAGATCAGAACTGACTGTCAACAGATATGCCCAGGTAAGTAAAGATCGGTGGAAGGAATATGCTAATTAATGCCATACAAGAAGTGCATTCAGGTCGAGTAGCTTCCAAGTAAAAAATCAGCGTCGCGTCGTATGTGCCAAACTTACCTTAGACACCAAAGTATTGAGTCAGAACCAATTGGGTTAGTCTACAACCAGACTCTAACCTCTTAAGCCTAACTAGGATCTTTGCTTGATCGTGACTCGATCTTGACCCAGGACTTAATCCTATTAGGCTGATCAATTTAAACATTATTGATCCCCTCTAAGCCAACTCATTGATTCGTTTGATCACCGCTTAAGCACCTAATTGAGCTACCCAAACCCGAACCCAGTATTATAATATGCCTAGATCTAAAATCTCAATTTTAGACCTAATTAATATTGCATAATCTTAATTTTTAATTTAAAGTAGGGTTCATAAATAAAATATGCTAATAAATCCTAGGGTTTCAGGATCTAGGATTTTGCAGAAAGTAAGTTTGATTTCTGATTTAAGGACAACAGCGCAGCACCTCGCACATCATAAGAAGCCCCATCGATTGGAAGGAAGAGGCCTAATAAACCCTTCTTCATTCTTTATGATCGGACGGCCAAGAGGAACCGTTAATCAGGAACATGCAATACTACAAAATAGTTTTAGATCTATATCAAATCCAATACAAAATTAGATCTAATCATGGCATATTTTGCTACATCTCATGTATCAAATCATGCCATATTGTCAGATCTCAAAATATCTTATAATAATCTAAAAAATTAGATTTAAATTAATCAATTCCAAAATTAATTCTAATCTAGATTAATTATGTAGAACTATCTAACAACTAGTCTAGACAGGCATTCAATCATATCTCATAATGATGTTCAAAATTAAATAATTTTAATTACTATTTTTTAGATATATTATAACTATGATAATATTAAAAAAATAGTAAAATAAATTGATCAAAATATAATTTAATTAAATAAATTGAAAAATATACAAGACTGTTTCTAAAGAACTATTCTATATTTAGAAACTAGTCATGCATCATTTTCTAATCTGTAGATCTAAATCATTTAATTTAAATTTTTTTTTGATTTCAGAAATGCTGATACATCTCATGTTGACATCATAAAATCACTAATTTCTAATTAAAATAAATTGAAAATTAGATCATAAATACTTTTGAACCTTGGCTTTGATACCAGTTTTGAAGAGAATTCTGATGCTTGATCAGGTCGTTCAGATCTGATCAGATCAAGAAGATATATTTTTAAAAAAAAACTTTCTTTAATCGTAAATCAGATCTAGGGATGTTTAGATCTTAATTTTTTTATTATTTTAGTAATTAAAATTTAAAATTAGATAAATTAAATGCAAAATTTAATTTTATCTTGAAGTGTTGTTAATCCTATTACCCGATGATGATCCTGTAAGCAGCGGAAGGTTACTGGATCTAAGACCACGCAAGATGCCTAGCCTTCTACTGATATCCACTTAGGCTAGATCTAAAGAGATCCTCTTCTCTCTATCATGTCTATAAAAATTAAAATCTAAATATGGTTACAAGGCATCTTCAAAACTTCTTTGAAAGAATCAGTAGTTGTCATTGCGCAGCCCAGCGCAACCTTCTAGCTGTCAGTTGCCTTTCTCTCATCTGGATTGGCACCAACCGACGTCCAAAATACTTTGGACATGGAGAGCCAAGGGAGAAGGTGGGTTTGGCATGGAGGAAGGAGGGGCAGAGGCCAGCCTTGTGGGTGTATGGTATTTCGAATTCTCCAATCTAATTGAGTTGGGGCGCAGGGTCTTTTATATAGAACTATCTGTTGATCCAACTCTTCTTCTTCCCAAACCTATCATAACTCTTTGTGAAATCAGATCCAAATCTGAATGGTGGAAAGTAGAGTCCCCTAGATTACCTCCTTAGAGGCCACCTAAGACTAGTCAAAGTTAGGTTCTTAGGAGAACTCTAATCGGAATCCAAAAAGAAGATGGAGTCCTTGTCCAATAGGACTGCTAGGTTACCTCCAACTTGGCACATGCCAAAGGGTGGCATGCGCCCTCCTGCCTTGCCAAGTTTGGTAGGGATAGGGCCCCCACAAGCTCTCCAATAGGTGCAATGACGATGTGGATAGAAGTCAATGCGTCAATGCATCAATGTTTGACTAGTCAAAGAGTCAACTTTGACCAAAGTCAAAGACGAGAAATGTAGGTGACCAAAATGCATAGGTAATATCCTACAAAATAACAACCTTTATCTGACTGGGACAAGCTCTAGTCAAACAAAGTTGAAGGCCTCTGACGAGCACAAACTTCTTTTGCGTCAAGTCGGGACAACTATTATGATAGTAAAGAAGGATGTCGTAGGTTCAATCGAGTGCTAGCACGCATTTTCTTTAAACCTACATTGAGCTCATTCAGACAATTGGACTAGATCAGATTTCAATTGATGATCACCAGATTAAAACCCTTATTTGTATTGACCTAGTTAGGTTCAATTCCTGTATATAATGGGATATGTCATGATCCTCTTCATCGACATCATCGAAACTTCTTTCGATGGATCTGAGCCTTCTTGATTTCGTACAGCTAGAATGAGTCGATCATCTAAATACATTCTAATTGCTCCCAAAATCCATCAGTACACCTAGCAGTATATGGTTGCAATCCATCAGAGCTGAATGCGAACCTTTTGGTGCAACTACCTGTGTGATTAATTCTTCTATCTTGAGCCCCGATTATTAGGTTAAGGTGAAAACTCGTCAAACCCTAGGTCTCTGTCATATGATGTAATCATTCATTCAAGTCCAATGTGAAAAACCTAAAATAGAAACTCTTTCTTTTATTTCACCTCTACCATGCCATGGACTTTGATTTGATTCTTGATGATCAATGCATAGGACTGCTCCTCTACCACGAGGTAGATAATTCCATCTTGATGCTATCCAGTTCCAACAATGAAAAACATGCTATAGCCAAACATACACCTCAGGGTTTCCGCATGGCCTAGAGATCAGTAATGGTGTAGTCAAACTATAAACACCCTCAAGGTGAACTGTCGTGCATCTCAGGTTCAAAGAACCAGACTACTACTGCCAGCATCGAGTCAGTCATTGATGAGAAGGTAGACTCCCTAATGACTATCGAATGGTCAACGTCAGTGCCCTCGTTCCTCTAATGAGTACCTGTACTCTCGCTGTCGGTGTCTCCACACCGTAGACTCAAGACTCATCTACTAAAGGAAATGATTGTACACAACCCCTCTTGGGATCAATCACCCATCCTCGTGATGATCCTATGATCGGGAGCATTTTATGAGTTAAAATAATGCATTATTCATGTCTTAAATTTTCAACTCTTGAAAATATGAATTATCATTACCATTAACTCAAAGGATGTATCACAGACACTAAATACACATATGTGATAGAAAATAACCCATTTTATTGATATTAGTCAAATTTATAATTTTGCCCCTAGAAGTGTATTACAAGTGTCAGCCAATTCTGGCTACTAGGGCGCATATATCTAACACTACCCATATGCATCAGTCAAGGATTGTAGAATTATATCATTCTACAAATCCAGGCCCAACTTCACACCAAGCTTTTTAAGCTCTTCCAAATCCTTGATCATCATCAGACAATGATCTTAGACTGACTGCCCATCATGCATGTTAGCCTTGAACAGTCATTTAGTGACTTGATACCGGCTGCGCGACTCTGTTCACAAAACATCTCTTGTAAGTAAGCCAATATTTAGTGGCTGGTCCTGATATCTTCATATTGGCGCTGAAACTCATCAAACATCGAGCCAACATATAATATCTAGCCTTGTTATCTTCATCCATCCACTTGTCAAGAGACACTCTCTGTTCAGTGGATGGACGAGCTGGTAAGGTGGGAGGGTCCTGATCCAATACATGAGTTTTCTTGAAATCCAAAATGATTTTGAAGTTCTAGAGCCAATCCTTATAATTGGGTCTGATCAGTATATGGGTGTCTAGGATACGGGCTAGTAGAGTTGGGATGTAGACCATGGTTTTTTTCTATTGAGAATGAAAGTTTCTAGTTAGATATTGTAGATTAAGACTTGACCAATTTATTTAGGGTTTTATTTTTAAATAAATTAGCTTCCACTAATTTTTTTGGATTCCCTACACTTCCTCTTGTAGAGATGCAAAAAATCGTCATGATTAATGAATTTCTTAGGGGATGGTGCGATTGACACCAACTGACTCATCCCCTCACCAACACGTTATTTGATGAGGGTGGGCCAGATGAGGAACAACTCTGTTCAATGGATTCCTTATTCATGTGCACCCAAAAACTTGGTCTCTAATTCATGTCTCCACCTGCCCAGAATATTGATCCACTCCTTAGTTGAAGTCAGGACCCACCATTTGCAGTAGATTGGAATTCTAATTGAGTCTCTCACCGTATCCCAAAATATTGAGCCAATCCATCCTCCAACCCATAGCATTCCAATGTCTAATAGACATGGTTGCACTTTTCTCTAGGTGCAACTAACCACTGCAACCAGTCGAGAAACAATCAACCCTGAAGAAAGCCTGCACATATCTTCTCTGTCTTCTCTCAAAAGAAAAGTATTTTCATTTCAACACTGACGGCCACTGAAAGCAAAACTGCCCTACTTACCTGGCCACCCTAAAGAATAAGGAGGCAGGTCCTTCTGGAGGTATGCTCATTATTGAGTCTAACCTTATGGTTTCTTCTGCATCCAGTTGGGTGCTTGACTCTGGTTCTAGTGCTCATTTGTGCACTTTCATGCAGGGTCTTGAGGATAGCAGGAGGCTGAGGGATGGTGAGATGATCCTACATGTCGAAAATGGAAGCAAGAGTTGCTGCGTGGCCGTGGGAACATACCCTCTTCGACTATCATCTGGTTTAGACTTAGTATTAAAAGACTGTTATTATGTGCCTGCAGCAAGCAGGAATTTGATTTCTATTTCTTGCCTTGCAATAGAAGGCTATGTAATTAGTTTTCTTAAGGACCATTGTAACATTCTTTATGAAAGAAATAAAATTGCAAGTGGTTTTCTTATTAACGATCTTTATCAGTTACATATTGATGTATCTATTTTTAATATCAAGCAAAATATGAATGCCATAAAATCAAAATGACCTAGGGATAGTCCAAATGATAGGTATCTATGGCACCTAAGACTAGGTCATATAGCAGAAGATAGGGATTAACAAATTGGAGAAAATCGGGCTATTGAGTCCATTGACTTTCGAGTCATATCCAACTTGTGAATCTTGTCTTCATGGCAAAATGACTAAGCTCCCTTTTGTAGGACATGGGGAAAGGGCCACGGATCTTCTTGCCCTAGTACATACTGATGTGTGCGGCCCATTTGATGTGCCGACTAGAGGCAACTTTGTCTACTTCATTATCTTTATCGATGATTTATCTAGGTATGGGTATGTGTATCTTATGAGACACAAGTCTGAAGCTTTTGAAAAGTTCAAAGAATTCAGACATGAAGTAGAAAAAGCAAACTGAAAAATCCATTAAGGTTCTTCGATCAGATCGAGGAGGTGAATACCTTAGTCGGAAATTCCTAGACTATCTTAAGAAAAATGGCATAGTCTCTCAATGGACTCCACCAGAACACCTCAACTCAACGGGTTTCAGAATGGAGGAAATCGGACTCTATTAGATATGGTCCGATCCATGATGAGCTTCACAGACCTTCCTGATTTTCTTTGGGGATACATTATTAACTGTCAATATACTTACTGAATAGGGTTCCCTCTAAAACCGTTCCTACCACACCGTATGAGATATGGCATGGTAAGAAACCAAGTCTGAGTCATCTCAGAATTTGGGGTTGTCCGGCTCATGTCAAAAGACAACAAGCGGATAAGTTAGACTTTAGGTCCTTTAGAGCTCGATTTCATAGGATATCCTAAAGAGTCATTAGGATATTATTTCTACATTCCAGAAGATCACAATGTGATTGTGAGTCGACATGCCATCTTTCTTGAAAAATAGTTTATTCAAGATAGCGGCATTGGAAAGCAGATTCAAGCTTGATGAGAAAGTCTCACAAGAGCAACGAGCTAAGGACCAAATGGAACCAAATCAGGTTGAGCCAATAAGAACACTACCTCCTCCACCTCGTAGATCGAAAAGAGTTTTCCATCCCCCTGAAGAGGATACTTAGGTACTATTTCAGAGAAAGTAGAGGAAATGTTCCTCGTAGGTAATGGTGCTCATGGTGATGATCCCAAAACCTACAACGAGGCGATATCAGATATCGACTCCGAGAAATGGTTAGAGGCAATGAAGTCAGAAATTGACTCGATGCACTCAAACCAAGTCTGGACCTTGGTAGATCCACCAGAAGGTATAGTACCTATTGGGTGTAAATGGATCTTCAAGAGAAAGATTGGTGCAGATGGGAATGTGGAGACATTCAAGGCTAGACTAGTGGCAAAAGGTTATAGTCAATGCGAAGGCATTGACTATCAGGATACCTTTTCCCAGTAGCTATGCTAAAATCCATCCGCACATTGCTTGCTATTGCAGCCTATTTCGATTATGAAATATGGCAAATGGATGTGAAAATGGCATTCTTAAATGGATATCTTGAGGAAGATATCTATATGGAACAGCCGCTAGGTTTCACATCCAGTGATACTGATCACAAGGTTTGCAAGCTGCAAAGGTCCATATATGGACTTAAGCAAGCATCTCGGAGCTGGAACACTCATTTTAATGATGTGATCAAAATATTTGGTTTCATCAAAAATGAAGAGGAACCATGTGTCTTCAAAAAGATCAGTGGGAGCGCTGTTGTCTTCCTTGTATTGTACGTGGATGACATCCTCCTTATTGGGAATGATATTCCCATGTTGACCATAGTTAAAATATGGTTATCCAAAGAATTCTCCATGAAAGACCTAGGAGAAGCATCCTTTATTCTAGGAATTAAGGTCTATAGAGATAGACCGAATAGGATGCTAGGACTTTCACAGAAGATGTACATAGAGAGGAAGTGCTAAAGAGGTTTAGCATGGAAAACTCTAAGAGGGGATTAATACCCTTCAGACATGGTATTCATCTTTCCAAGAAGATGTGCCCTAGCACACCTGAGGAAATAGAATGCATGAGCAAGATCCCTTATGCTTCTGCAATAGGGAGCCTCATGTATGCCATGCTATGTACACGACCTGATATAGCCCATGCTGTGAGTGTCACAAGCAGATATCAGTCAAATCCAGATGAAGAACACTGGACTTCTGTGAAATGTATCCTTAAGTACTTGAGAAGAACTAAGGATATGATGTTGGTCTTTGGTAATGGAGAACTCCAAGTCCAGGGGATATACAGACTCGGATTTTATGTCCGATGTAGATGATCGAAAGTCGACATCTGGGAGTCTATTTGTGTGCAATGGTGGTGCTGTCAGTTGGAAGAGTTTCAAGCAAATAGTGATAGCAGATTCCACCATGGAAGCAGAATATATCGCTGCATCAGAAGCTGCAAAGGAAGCATTCTGGTACAAGAAGTTTGCCATAGAAGATTGGAGTAATGCCATCAGATGCCATTCCTCTGTACTGCGACAATAATGGCGCCATAGCCCTTGCTAAGGAGCCGAGGTCTCACCAAAAATCCAAGCACATTGAGCGGCGATACCACCTCATCCGCGATTACCTCGAGAAAGGTTACGTCGAGGTCAAGAGAGTCAACTCCGCAGATAATGTGGCAGACCCACTTACAAAGCCGTTGGGCCAGCAGAAGATCGAAGCCCACCTTGAGAAGATGGGACTTAGACTTGTAGCCAATTGGCTTTAGACAAGTGGGAGATTGTTAGATATATGTGCCCTAGAAGCCAGAATTGGCTGACACTTGTAATACACTTCTAGGGGCAAAATTATAATTTTGACTATAAATCAATAAAATGGGTTATTTTCTATCACATATGTGTATTTAGTGTCTGTGATACATCCTTTGAGTTAATGGTAATGATAATTCATATTTTCAAGAGTTGAAAATTTAAGACATGAATAATCATTATTAACTCATAAAATGCTCCGACCATAGGATCATCACGAGGATGGTGATTGATCCGGAAGGTTGGTGTACAATCGCTTCTCTTTAGTAGATGAGTCTTGAGTCTACGGTGTGGAGACACCGGAGCGAGAGTACAGGTACTCGTTAGAGAATGAGGGCACTGAGCGTGACCACCTCGAGTAGTCATTAGGAAGTCTACCTTCTCGTCAATGACTGACTCGATGCTGCAGTGGTGTGTCTGGTTCTTTGACCTGAGGTGCATCGACAGTTCACCTTGAGGGTGTTATAGTTTGACTACACCATTACTCGGTCTCCTAGCCATTAGGAATCCTGAGGTGTATGTTGGCTATAGCATGTTCATTGTAGGAACTGGATTGCATCAAGATGGAATCTATCTACCTCGGTGGTAGAGGAGCAGCCCTATGATGATCATGAGAATCAAGTCCAGAAGCCCATGGCCATGGTAGAGTGAAATAATAGAAAGAGTTTCTATTTAGATTTTCACATCGGACTTGAATCGAATGATTACATCATATGACAGAAACTAGGGTTTGACGAGTTCACCTTAACCCTAATCTGATCGGGGCTCAAGATAGAAGAACTTAATCACACAGGTAGCTGCACCAAGAGGTTCGCATTTTTCAGCTCTGATGGGTTGCCACCATATACTGCTAGGTGTCACTGGTGGATTTTGGGAGCAATTAGAATGATTTAGATGATCGATCATTCTAGCTGTCTGAATCAGAAGAGTTCTGATCCATCGAAAGGAGTTTCGATGATGTCGATGATAGAGATCATGACATATCCCATTACCATACAGAACTGAACCTAACTGGGATCACACAAATAAGAGTTTGGATCTAGATATCATCAATTGGACTAATCCAATTCAATTGATTTGAATTAGATTCAATTAAGTTCAAGAAAATCGTGCTAGCACACGATTGAGCCTAAAGTTCTCCTTCAACAATAATTAAATACTATCTCGACTAAGCCAAATAGATTTGGGCTCACTCAAGTACCTTTACTTGGTCTGACTAGAGCTTGTCCAGGTCAGAAAAGCATTATCTTAATTTATGAGTTAAATTTGAGACAATACCTGCCATTTTCCATCACTTGCTAATTCTTGTCTTTTGATTTTGGACAAACGTTAACCTTTGACCCTTAGACATCTGCCCATGTTTGATGCATCCATAGGAGAGCAGATGGAGATTTATCCCCCAACTAGAAAGTGGAAAGGAGGGATGCCTGGAGTCCCATACCGATGGGACTCTAGGTTGCTTCTAAAGGAAAAATCATAATTTCCCGGGTCAGGTTTGTTCAAATCTGATTGGATCGAGAGGCATATTTCAATATTTTTCTCTTAGATCCAAATTAGATCTGACACTTTTCAAAACTAATTTTATAATCTGATGAATAAAAAAATTAATTAAATTAAATCTAAATTAATTTTACCTTGATTTGGGTAATCCGATTATCCTTTGATGATCCTACTGATTGCCTGAGGTTCTCGATCTAGCCATGCAAGTGCCTGGCCTCTACTGATATCCACTCGGGCTGGATTTAGAGATCTTCTTCTTTATCATGACTTCAAAAATCAAATATGCATCTAATTTAGAAGATCTTCAAAACTCCTTCTGAAGATCAGCAGTCGTCTCTACAGCAATGCTGCCTTCTTCCTTTCTCGTCAGCCATTTTTTGTCTGGATCGCACCAAACTGAAGCTCAACTTTCCTTAGGTGAGGGGAGGAGGGAGAGGATTAAAAGATGGCATGGAGGAGGGAGAGGGGCAGCCTTGGGGCATGGGCTAAGAGGAACTCACAAAAAGTTGGGCACAGATAGGGTTTATTTATAAACCCTGCTGCGCCATGCAGTGCTGCATCATCCCAGCCAATCGTGTTGTTTCCTGCAATCAGATCTAAATATGATTAATGGGATGACATCACCTGATCCAATCAGATGAGAGTCCCATAGATTCATCCTTAGATGGCACCTAATACTGGTCAAAGTCTATAGGTAAGGGTCACCTAGGTTGAATCCAAGAAGCAACCTGGAGTCCCATCCGTATGGAACTCCAATGTTTATCCACATGGGGGCACACCATCCTAGGCATGCATCCTCCATCTACCTGCCAAATGGTAGATGGACTTTGTCAATAAGTCTCTCCTATGGGTGCATGACATATGGATAGATGTCCAAGGATCAAAGATCAACGTTTGACCAAAGTCAAAGGACAAGAATTAGCAGGTGACGAAAAATGATAGGTGTTGTCTCAAATTTATCTCATAAGTTAAGACAACCCTTTTTTGACTTGGACAAGCTCTAGTTAGATCAGGTAAAGGTACCTGAGTGAGCACAAACACATTTGGCTCAGTCGAGATAACTTTTAATGATAATAAAAGGAGAACGTTAGGCTCAATCGTGTGCTAGCACAATTTTCTTGAACCTAATTGAATCTAATTCAAATCAATTAAACTGGGTTAGTCCAATTGATGATATCCAGATCCAAACCCTTATTTGTGTGACCTAGTTAGGTTCAGTTCTGTATGATAATGAGATATGTCATGATCTCCATCATCGACATCATCGAAACTCCTTTCGATGGATCAGAACTCTTCTGATTTAGACAACTAGAATGATCGATCATCTAAATCATTCTAATTGCTCCCAAAATCCACCAGTGACACCTAGCAGTATATGGTGGCAACCCATCAAAACTGAAAATGAACCTCTTGGTGCAGCTACTTGTGTGATTAAGTTCTTCTATCTTGGAGCCCCGATTAGATTAGGGTTAAGGTGAACTCGTCAAACCCTAATTTCTATCATATGATTTAATCATTCGATTCAAGTCTAATGTGAAAATCTTAATAGAAACTCTTTCTATTATTTCACTCTACCATGGCCATGGGCTTATGGACTTGATTCTCATGATCATCATAGGGCTGCTCCTCATCCACCGAGGTAGATAGATTTCCATCTTGGTGCAATCCAATTCCTACAATGAACATGCTATAGCCAACATACACCTCAAGGTTTCCGAATGGCTAGGAGATTGAGTCATGGTGTAGTCAAACTATAACACCCTCAAGGTGAACTGTCGATGCACCTCAGGTCAAAGAACCAGACACACCACTGTAGCTTTCGAGTCAGTCATCGATGAGAAGGTAGACTTCCTTATGACTACTCGAGGTGGTCACGCTCAGTGCCCTCGTTCTCTAACGAGTACCTATACTCTCACTCCGATGTCTCCACATAGACTCAAGACTCATCTACTATAAAGAAGCGATTATACACTAACCTTTCGGATCAATCACCATCCTCATGATGATCCTATGGTCAGGAGCATTTTATGAGTTAATAATGAAAATTCTTGTCTTAAATTTTCAACTCTTGAAAATAAGAATTATCATTACCATTAACTCAAAGGATGTATCACAAACACTAAATACACATATGTGATAGAAAATAACTCCATTTTATTATTTATAGTCAAAATTATAATTTTGCCCCTAGAAGTGTATTACAAGTGTCAGCCAATTCTGGCTTCTAGGGCACACATATCTAACAAACTCCCACTTGATCTAAAGCCAATTGGCTACAAATCTAAGTCCCATCTTCTCAAGGTGGGCTTCGATCTTCTACTGGTCCAACAATTTTGTAAGCAGG
The DNA here is from genome assembly GCA_006176705.1 of Cocos nucifera. Lineage (NCBI taxonomy): Eukaryota > Viridiplantae > Streptophyta > Magnoliopsida > Arecales > Arecaceae > Cocos > Cocos nucifera. The sequence continues at coordinate 118,040 of QRFJ01004068.1, read as the reverse complement.
TCCACCGCATTATTTGCAGAGTTAACTCTCTTGACCTCGATGTAACCATTCTCGAGGTAATCGTGGATGAGGTGGTATCGTCGCTCGATGTGCTTGAATTTTTGGTGAGACCTCGGCTCCTTAGCAAGGGCTATGGCGCCATTATTGTCGTAAAATAGAGGAATGGCATCTGATGGCATCACTCCGATCTCTGTGGCAAACTTCTTATACCAGAATGCCTCCTTTATAGCTTCTAACGTAGCGATGTATTCTACTTCCATGGTGAAATCTGCTATCACTCTCTGTTTGAAACTTTTTCAACTGACAGCTCCACCATTACACACAAATAGACTCCCAGATATCGACTTTCGATCATCTATATTGGACATAAAGTCCTAATCTATATACCCCTGGACTTGGAGTTCTCCATTACCAAAGACCAACAACATATCCTTAGTTCTTCTCAAGTACTTAAGGATACATTTCATAAAAGTCCAGTGTTCTTCACCTAGATTTGACTGATATCTGCTCGTGACACTTATAGCTGAAGCATAAGGGATCTTGCTCATGCATTCTATTTTCTTAGGTATGCTAGGGCACATCTTCTTGGAAAGATGAATGCCATGTCTGAAAGGTACTAAACCCCTGTTAGAGTTTTCCATGCTAAACCTCTTTAGCACTTCCTCTATGTACATCTTCTGTGAAAGTTCCTAGCATCCTATTCGGTCTATCTCTATAGACCTTAATTCCCTAGAATAAAGGATGCTTCTCCTAGGTCTTTCATGGAGAATTCTTTAGGATAACCACATTTTAACTGTGGTCAACATGGGAATATCATTTCCAACAAGGAGAATATCATCCACATACAGTATACGAGGAAGACAACAGTGCTCCCACTAACCTTTTTGAAGACACATGGCTCCTCCTCATTTTTGATGAAATCAAATAATTTGATCACATCATTAAAATGAGTGTTCCAAGCTCCTGAGATGCTTGCTTAAGTCCATATATGGACCTTTGCAGCTTGCATACCTTATGATCATTATCACTGGATGTGAAACCTAGCGGCTGTTCCATATAGATATCTTCCTCAAGATATCCATTTAAGAATGCCATTTTCACGTCCATTTGCCATATTTCATAATCGAAATAGGCTGCAACAGGAAGCAATGTACGAATGGATTTTAGCATAGCTACTGGTGAAAAGATATCCTGATAGTCAATGCCCTTGCACTGACCATAACCTTTTGCCACTAATCTAGCTTTGAATGTCTCCACATTTCCATCTGCACCAATCTTTCTCTTATAGATCCATTTACATCCAATAGGTACTATACCTTCTGGTGGATCTACCAAGGTCCAGACTTGGTTTGAGTGCATCAAGTCAATTTCTGACTTCATTACCTCTAACCATTTCTTAGAGTCGATATCTGATATCGCCTCATTATACGTTTTGGGATCATCACCATGAACCCCATTATCTATGAGGAATATTTTCTCTACATCCTCTGAAATAGTACCTAAGTACCTTCTAGAAGGATGAGAAACTCTTTCCGATCTACGAGGTGGAGGTAGTGAATGGATTGGCTCAACTTGATTTGGTTCTATTTGATCCTTAGCTCGTTGCTCTTATGAGACTTTCTCCTCGAGCTTGATCTGCTTTCCAATGCCGCTATCTTGAATAAACTATTTTTTAAGAAAGATGGCATGTCGACTCACAATCACATTATGATCTTTTGGAATGTAGAAATAATATTCTAATGACTCTTTAGGATATCCTATAAGTTGAACTCTAAAGGACCTAAAGTCTAACTTATCCGCTTGTTATATTTTGATATGAACCGAACAATCCCAAATTCTGAGATGACACAAACTTGGTTTCTTACTATGCCATATCTCATACGGTGTGGTAGGAATGGTTTTAGAGAGAATTCTATTCAGTAAGTATATTGTAGTTAACAAACAATTTTCCAAAGAAAATTAGGGAGGTCTGTGAAGCTCATCATGGATCGGACCATATCTAATAGGGTTCGGTTCCTCCGTTTTGAAACCCCATTGAGTTGAGGTGTTTCAGATGGAGTCCATTGAGAGACCATGCCAATTTCTTTGAGATAGTTTAGAAATTTCTGACTAAGGTATTCATCTCCTCGATCTGATCGAAGAATCTTAATGAGTTTTTCTATTTGCTTTTCTACTTCATGTCTGAATTCTTTGAACTTTTCAAAAGCTTCAGACTTGTATCTCATAAGATACACATATCCATACCTACATAAATCATTGGTAAAGGTTATGAAGTAGACAAAGTTACCTCTAGCCAGCAAATCAAATGAACAGCACACATCAGTATGTACTAGGGCAAGAAGATCCGTGGCCCTTTCCCCATGTCCTATAAAAGAGAGCTTAGTCATTTTGCTATGAAGACAAGATTCACAAATTGGATATGACTCGAAAGTCAACAGACTCAAAAGCCCATTTTTTTCTAATTTGTTAATCCTATTATCTGCTATATGACCTAGCCTTAGGTGCCATAGATACCTATCATTTGGACTATCCCTGGCTCGTTTTGATTTTATGGCATTCACATTTTGCTCGATATTAAAAATAGATACATTAATATGTAACTGATAAATATTGTTAATAAGAAAATCACTTGCAATTTTATTTCTTTCATAAAGAATGTTACAATGGTCCTTAAGAAAACTAATTACATAGCCTTCTAATGTAAGGCAAGAAACAGAAATCAAATTTCTACTTGCTATAGGCACATAATATCAATCCATACGTACTAAATCTAAACCAGATGGTAGTCGAAGAGGGTATGTTGACACGGCCATGGTAGTAACTCTTGCTCTATTTCCGACGTGCAGGATCATCTCACCATCCCTTAGCCTCCTGCTATCCTCAAGATCCTGCATAGAAGTGCACAAGTGAGCACTAGAATCAGAGTCAAGCACCCAACTAGATGCAGAAGAAATTGTAAGGTTAGACTCAATAACGAGCATACATCCAGAAGGACCTGCCTCCTCCTTCTTTAGGGTGTCCAGGTAAGTAGGACAGTTTTGCTTCTAGTGGCTGTCATTGTTGCAATGGAAACATTTTTCTTTATTAGCGGCCTTCTTCTTTAGTTCTGTCTTTTTTTTCTTTCCTCCTTCCACCTTCTGTTTTTTCGTAGACTTCTTCTTCTTTCCAAAAGACTTTTTCTTAGAAGAAGTCCATTCCATAGCATGCACTGAGCCTTTAGAACCTTTCATGGAAAGCTCAACGGTAACCAGCATGTTCATAAGTTCGGCCAAAAAATTTTGAAGTTTATGCATATGGTAGTTCATGATGAACTGCCCATACGCATCAGTCAAGGATTGCAGAATTGTATCATTTTGCAGATCCAAGTCCAACCTCACTCCAAGCTTCTCAAGCTCTTTCAAGTTCTCGATCATCATCAAATAATGATCTTGGACTGACTGTCCATCACACATCTTAGCCATGAATAGTCATTTAGTGACTTGATACTTGGCTGTGCGACTCTGTTCACCAAACATCTCTTGTAGGTGAGCCAACATTTAGCGAACAGTCCTGATATCTTCATGTTGGCGCTGAAGTTCATCAGACATCGAGCCCAACATGTAGTATCTAGCATTTTTATTATCTTCTATCCACTTATCTAAAGACACTCTCTACTCAGCGGATGGACGAGCTGGTAAGGTGGGAGGGTTATGGTCCAATACATCGAGCCCAACATGTAGTATCTGACTTTACCTTAGACACTAAATTATTAAGCCAGAACCAATTGGGTTAGCCTACAATCTAGACTCTAATCACTGAGCCTAATTAGCTTTTAGCTTGATCGATCACTCACGTGACTCGATCTTGACTCAGACTTAATCCTATTAGGCTGGTCAATTTTAGCAATCTTGATCCCATTTAACCAACTCTTGATTAGGTTTGATCAACCGCTAGACCTAATTGAGCTACCCAAGCTCGAACCTAATTTTATGAACATATCTTAGATCTAAAATTCTCAATTTTAGACCTAATTAATATTTTATAATCTTAATTTTTAATTAAGTTTAGGGTTCGTAAACAAAATATGTAAATAAGATCCTAGGGTTTCAGGATCTAGGATTTTGCAGAAAATAAGTTTTCAATTTTTAATTAAGGGTGAATGTGCAGCACCCCTACACATCATAAGAACATCCCATTGAATGAGAGGAGAGGGTCTTTAAATCCTACTTTATTCTTATGATCGGACGGCCAAGGGGAATGCCTTCATCAGAAATACAACTAATCTACAAAACTAATTAGATCTAAGCATATATCTCATATAAAAAATTGATCTAATTAAAATATATTTTGTATATATCATATCATGCATATTTTTTAGATCTAAATTATCTCATAATCATCTAAAAAATTAAATTTAAATTTGATCACATCAAATAAAATTTAATCTAGACCCTTTTGTAGAACTATTCTACAACTAGTCTAAACATGCAACTATCATATCTCATATGAACAAATTAAATTTAATTTATTTTCTATTTTTAGATCTGATTATAATATTTATAAGATTAAAAATAGTAAATAAATAAATTTCAAAATCATAATTAATCAAATAAAAATTATGATTATACTAGACTACACATAGAATAATTCTATTTCTAGTCTAGTTATGTATCTCATACATATTAGATCTAGATTAATTAATTTTAATTTTTAAATTTTCTAATTTTAGATATAATCATATCTCATGTGATATCTAAAATCACTAATTTATCTTATTAAATCAGATCTAAATAAATTTTATGCAATCTGGCTCTGATACCAGTTGAAGAAAAAATCCAGATTTTTTGGGTCAGGTTCATTCAAAGCTGATTGGATCGAGAGGCATATTTCAAAAAAATTTTCTTAGATCTAAATTAGATTTGATAGTTTTTAGATCTAATTTTATAATTTGATAAATAATAAAATTAAATTAAATTAAATCTAAATTAATGCTATCTTGATTGGGTAATCCGATTATCCTTTGATGATCCTACTGATTGCCTATGGTTCTGGATCTAGCCACACAAGCGCCTGGCCTCTACCATATCCACTTGAACTGGATCTGGACATCTTCTCCTTCTTTATCACATCTCCAAAAATTAGATCTGGATCTGATTTAGAGAATCTTCAGAACTCCTTCAGCAGTCGTCTCTGCAATAGTGCTGCCTTCTTCCTTTCTCGTCAGCCTTTTCTTGCCTAGATCGCACCAAACTAAAGCCCAACTTCCCTTGGGCATGAAGAAGAGAGAGAGGATCAAAAGATGGCATGGAGGATGAAGAGGAGCAATCTTGAGGTGTGGGCTAAGAGGAACTCACAAAAAGTTGGGCGCAGATAGGGTTTATTTATAGACCCTGCTGCTTCATGCAATGCTGCATCATCCCAGCCAATCGCATTGCTTCATACAATTAGATCTAAATCTAATTGGTTGGGTGACATCATCTAATCCAATCAGATGAGAGCCCTATATATTCATCCTTAAATGGCACCTAAGACTGGTCAAAGTCTATAGGTAAGGGTCACTTAGGTTGAATCCAAGAAGCAACCGGAGTCCCATCCATATGGGACTCTAGTGTTTATCCACATGGGGCACATGCCATCCTAGGTGTGCACCCTCCATCTGCCTACCAAATGGTAGGTAGACTTGGTCAATAAGTCTCTCCAATGGGTGCATGACACATGGGCAGATGTCCAAGGGTCAAGATCAATGTTTGACCAAAGTCAAAGGACAAAAATTAGCAGGTGACGAAAAATGGCAGGTGTTGTCTCAAATTTATCTCATAAATTAAGACAATCCTTTTCAAACCTAGACAAGCTCTAGTCAGACCAGGTAAAGGTACCTGAGTGAGCACAAACACATTTGGCTCAATCGAGATTACTTTTAATGATAATAGAAGGAGAATGTTAGGTTCAATCGTGTGCTAGCATGATTTTTTTGAATCAAATTGAATCTAATTCAAAGCAACTAAACTGGGTTAGTCTAATTGATGATATCCAGATCCAAATTTTTGTTTGTATGACCTAGTTAAGTTCAGTTTTGTATGGTAATGGGATATGTCATGATCTCCATCATTGACATCATCGAAACTCCTTTCGATGGATCAGAACTCTTCTGATTTAGATAACTAGAATGATCAATCATCTAAATCATTCTAATTGCTCCCAAAATCCATCAGTGACACCTAGCAGTATATGGTGGCAACCCATGAAAATTGAAAATGAACCTCTTGGTGCAGCTACTTATGTGATTAAGTTCTTCTATCTTAGAGCCCCGATCAGAGTAGGGTTAAGATAAACTAGTCAAATCCTAATTTCTATCATATGATTTAATCATTCGATTCAAGTCCGATGTGAAAAGCTTAATAGAAACTATTTCTATTATTTCACTCTCTGCCATGGCCATGGGCTTATGAACTTGATTCTCATGATCATCATAGGGCTGCTCCTCATCCATCGAGGTAGATAGATTCCCTCTTGGTGCAATCCTATTCCTATAATGAATATGCTATAGCCAACATACAACTCAGGGTTCCGAATGGCTAGGAGATCAAGTCATGGTATAGTCAAACTATAACACCCTCAAAGTGAACTGTCAATGCACCTTAGGTCAAAGAACCAGACACACCACTGCAGCTTCGAGTCGGTCATCGATCAAAAGGTAGACTTCCTTATGACTGCTCGAGGTGGTCATGCTCAGTGCCCTCGTTCTCTAACGAGTACCTGTACTCTCACTCTGGTGTCTCCACACCATAGACTCAAGACTCATCTACTATAAAGAAGTGATTGTACACTAATCTATCGGATCAATCACCATCCTCATGATGATCCTACGGTCAGGAGCATTTTATGAGTAAATAATGAAAATTCTTGTCTTAAATTTTTAACTCTTAAAAATAAGAATTATCATTACCATTAAATCAAGAGATGTATCACAGACACATATGTGATAGAAAATAACTCATTTATTTATTTATAGTTAAAATTATAATTTTGCCTCTAGAAGTGTATTATAAGTGTTAACCAATTTTGGCTTCTAGGGCACACATATCTAATAGCTTCATGGAATAAACTTAGATGGCGCCTATGACTCTACTTTAACCAGTCTTGGTGCCACCTAAGGATGTTGGAGAGAAGCTCTCATCTGATTGGATCAGATGATGTCATCCCACCAATCAGATTTAGATCTGATTACACAAAGAGACATGATTGGCTAGGATGATGTGGCACTGCATGGCACAAAAGGATCTATATAAACCATATCTGCACCTAGGTTTAGAGAGGTTCTCCCCTTGCCCATGCCACATAGCCATCTCCCTCTCTCCTCCATGCCTACCTCTGATCCTCTCTCTCCTCTCCACGCCCAAGGGGCTTTGGGCTTCAATTTGGTGCGATCTAGGCAAGATAAAGGCGACAAAAAAGGAAGAAGGCAGCACTGCTGCAAGAGACGATATCGGATCTTCAAAAGTTATTTTGAAGACCTTCAAGATTAGATCCGGATCTGATCTTTGGAGAAAAGATTGAGGAGGAGATATCCAAATCCTACCTGAGTGGATACTGGTAGATGCCAGGCGATTGCATGGCTACATCCAAAACCTCAGGCAATCAATAGGATCATCGTAGGATAATAAGATTACCCAAGAACAAGGTATAAATTAAATTAAATTAAATTAAATTTATTTTTATTTTATTAGATCCATCAAATCAGATCTAAAAAGTATCAGATCTGATTTAGATCTAAGAAATTTTTTTTTGAAATATTTCTCTTGGTCAAATTAGATTTGAACGAATCTGACCTGGAAAATAGGTTTTTTCCTTAAACTGGAGAAGCCTCCAAATTTTCTAGAGAAGCCATAAAATTTTTTAGAGATGGCTCTAAAATTTTTGGCTTTTATTTTCTTCATTGTTTGACCTTTCAAACTTGAATTTCTTGACCTCAATCTCTTCTAGATATAATTACTTCATTCAATTTTATTTTCTCTTCTTTCAATCTTAATTTCTTCACACCAAGCCATCCAAACATGTGTGAATTTATTCTTTTAAGTATTTTATCATGGTATCTTGAAAGAATTTGTTCTTACGATAAATTCTTTATTTTGGATACTTGAAAAATCTTACACACATTCTTAAAATACATGATTAGATACATAATATACTTAAAGTTTAGTAATAATCAAAATCAATCATGGGGTCAACAAGGAGGTTAAAATTATTAAAAATAGGAGGAGAACCTCATCCTAATGAGGATGAAGATCCTTACGAGAGATATGAAGGCCTCTAGTTCTTAAGATAAGATATTAACCTCGCTAGGAGTAGGAGGAGAACCTCATCCTAACAAGGGTGAAGATCTTTATGAGGGATATAAAGGCCTCCAATTCTTAAAATAGAAGGTTAACCATGTTAAAAATAGAAGAAGAACCTCATCTTAACATGGGTGAAGACCCTTATGAGGAATATGAAAACCTTCAATTCTTAAATATGAGGATAAATTTATTTCTAAGCAAGTTTGGAAAATTCTTGTTCGTAAACAAGAGGGACAAATCTATGAAAGACTGGATGAAAATTATTATTCCAAAAGAAAGTCTACTTTGAACACAAGATGATAATCAAGAGTTCAGCAAGCATCAAATTAAGATATGACAAAGAAGAATGATTCAAAGAAAGACCATTTTATTAAGTAAAAGTCATTACAATGGTCACCAAGATCAATTACAAAAAAATAGGAAAGAAAATGAAGTCCTACTCAGACTTCAAACTACCGGCCCCAGCCATTACTAAAGATTATTTTTGATTGTTTGCTTGGTTTTCAAGCTCCTTTCTTGCTACCAAACACTCACTAAGCAACTTTCGAGCTCTTCTAGCATCTTCTTCTATCTCTCTCAATCTCTTTCAAAGAATGATAGATTCAGCCTCAGCATCCTTGATGGCATTCTTCTAATATATCATTTGAATCTTCAGTTGAAGAAGCTCAACCTTATTTTTGTTGTAGACTTTGGTGAGATATGCAAGGTTGTTATTCACTAAAGCAAGCTTGCTCGAATCCGCACATGGACCGGCTTGAGCACTATCTACAAGTTGCTTTTCGAGCCGAGCTGCCTCCTCATTAGCTACCTAAAGTTATCACTTAAGATCAAAAATTTGCGTGCTTCAACCCAGCCTATAAGTGTCGAATGCTTTCTTTGCTATGCACAGCTAATTTTGCAGTTTAGAGAACCTCTTGGACTAGTCCTAGCCATACTGAAGGAAATAGTACAGGATTCTAGGCATGCTTTTCGAAACTTTTTTGAATTAATGTGCAGTGGAAGGCAAAATTAATCTTATATTAATTTATGCATGCAATGATTGGATCCTGAAACCCTACACTAGGATCTAGACTTGCTGATATGTGTAAGAAAAATGAATGCATATAGATCAATAGATCACGTCTATTAACCTACTCATATTCAGAACACGATACCTGAGCATAGGTAGATGAAACTTTACAATCTAAAACCACTAGAAGGAATCTCCTCATGCTGCGATATAGCCGTACAGTCATCTAGCCTCTATGGATAGTCCACATGAAGCTCCTGATCCTAACCAGCCCCATCAAAGTGCTGGCTCTTTTCCAGAGCCTTCGATGATCGATCTTGGTCGATCATGATCAACCACCTTCTTTTGATCTTTTGGATCCTCCAGGAGACTAGAAGATACTATTTGGAGGATGACGAGGTTATGTGGATAAAATCATGGAGACTAGATGCTTACAGCACTCAATCTCACCACTCGAATCGTAGGTCAAAATCCTAGGGCAACGCACACTCGGAAACCTTGGAGTCTCCACTCATAGGATTTTCTGACACTCAGATCACTCACCTAGAAGCACTCATGCCCTCTCTATGATTTTATGTGAAATAGTTTTCACACAAAATCATATGCCAATCTCACTTAGATCTAGTCTAAGGAAGAAATGCAAAGTACTGAAAGACCATCAAAAAACCCTAGCGCACAGAAGACTCCACATGCCACCTTTGGAATTTTTTCATGAAAACCCTTTTCACTAGTAGGACTCTCCTTTCTACCCACACCCACTCATAAAATTATTTTAAATGGGTGAAAAGAATAAAGAAAACAAAAGGATGGTATGTGGGAAAGGATAGAGCGGTGTAGGAGTTTTCCTTTCTCTCTTTTTGAATTTTTTCATGCCTAGATAGATGCACCCCACTCTAAAATTTTTCCTCACAAAGTCTCTCTCTCTCTCTCTCTCTCTCTCTCTCTCTCCCCCTCTCCTTTCTTAATGAATTCATACATTCTGATTACCTTATCAAAATGCTTGTTTCAACTTCGAGATGCTTGCTTCAATCCATAAAATGGACCTTTGAAGCTTGCACACCTTAGACTTGTCTGTGGATGTGAATCCATTAGGCTGTATCATATACACATCTTCGTCTAGCTCTCCATTTAGAAAAGTCTTCTTCACATCCATTTGCCAGATCTCATAGTCTAGGTATGCTGCTATCACAAGCATAATTTGAATGGACTTGAGCATTGCCATTAGAAAAAATATTTCGTCATAGTCAATACCATAACAATGACAATATCCCTTGACAACTAAATGGGCTTTATAGGTCTCTACTTTGCCATTTGCATCCCTTTTTCTTTTGAAAATCCACTTACACATAAGGGATTTTACCCCTTCCAATGGATCAACCAGTGACCATACACTATTGACCTTCATGATCTCCATTTTGGACTTCATGGCTTTCATTTTTAACTTCATGGCTTCTAGCCACTTATCAGAGTCGGATCTCTACATGGCATCCATATAGGTAATCAGACCCTCATTGTTCTCATCGACTTTAACAAGATCATCATCCCAAAATAAAAAATCATAGTATCTGTCTAGCTGATAGGTACTCTACCGGATCTCCTCAAGGGTGCCTTTACAATGAGCTCTGAATTTGATCTTATCAAATCTAGTTCTGTAGGTTCACTAGAATGTGTTAGTTCTTCAACCTATCAAACTTCACCAAGTTCAACATTAGAGATAGTAGTTCCTTCCCTAAGGAATGCCTTTCCCAAAAAGACTGTCCTATTGCAGACGAACATCTTTTGCTCTTCAGCAAGGTAGAAGTAATAATTCCTAATTTTCTTAGGGTACCCTATGAGCAAGCATTTATCTGACCAACATCCAAGCTTTTCTGCCTGCAAATGTTTGACATAAGCCGAACATCTCCAAATCTTAAGGTAAGAGAGTGTCGGCCTACATCCAGTCCATATCTTATATGGAGTTTTTGCAATAGACTTAGTCGAAATATTATTCAGTACATAACAAGCAGTCTTAAGTGTGTAACCCCAAAAAGAAATAGGTAGACTCGCAAACCCCATCATGAATCGAACAATGTCCAATAGGATTTGATTTCTCCTTTCAGACATACCATTATATTGTGGTATTCTAGGAGGGATCCATTATGAGAGAATTTCATTCTCACCTAGATATGTCAAAAACTTATTGGAAAGGTATGTAGAAAAAATAGTTTTTCTATCATACGATCAATTTGATCTTATCAGATCTGTAGTAGAATTTTTCATAAAAATTTTACAAAATTTGATCAGATCTGAGAGTTCTCATATCTAGTTGTAATTACCTGACATTAAAAATGAAATTCTAATTAAAATAGGAATAATAGTTCTACTTGATCAGGATAAACTATTACCCTGATGATGAACTATAGAAGCCTGATGTTCTGAATCTAGATGTGCTCTTCTTCTGGATTTGATCTGCAAAAATTAGATCTGAAGTCTTCTAGTTGATCCTTCAAATCTATCTCTGAAGATTACACATTCGTCTCATGAACAACTAGTCTTCTTCCTGATCATTGTGCCAAATCAGTATGATCTTGCTCTTGAACCCATGCCCAACTCTTAGCATGGAGAAGAGAGAGGAAATCAAAGGGAGGAAGGCATGGAGAGGGGAGAGAATGATAGCCTTGGGTATGGAGATGTAATAGAATCAAACCCTAGGGTGCAGGGTCTTTTAAATAGAGCCCGACGCCACCTAAGAGTCCTGATTGATCAAGTAACTTGATTGCTTGATTAAATCGGACTCTCATATGATTTCCCATGCCATAAAACACTGATCCCATCAGGTTTGTTTCCCATAATTCTCCATAAAAGTGGCAAACAAAATAGATAGGGAGATAGGGAGAAATTCAGTGCGTAATGGACTCTTCCTTTATCTCTTAAAATTTGATCTCCATCAAATCTCTTTGACCTGGTCAAATCTAAAAGTTGACCTAGTCAAAGCCTATCCACTATGTGGTGCATGCCTTGGGGAATGTGCATCCTCTCCATGCCATGAAAACATCTAGGGGCACATGCCCCTAGAAATTCTTCAGGAGACATAGTGTTGGAAAATGTATCCTGAAGCCAATCATCAAAGTAGTAGATGATTGAAATTAGTATCTAAATTATCTAATAATAATAATAATTTGACTATTTTACCATAAAAGTTCTATCTTTCTTAAATGAACTCCTAAATTATGATGAAATATTTAGAACCACAATCGATCGATAAAGGAGGATTTATCGGATGGTTCTTAAATTATTCATAACCAAATTATAAGTTATTAACAAGGATGATAACTTATCGAGTGTAGGTTGCTGTATGCCGTATGCGTTGGTTGTCCTCGTAACCAAGTGATGTGGAGACACTGGTATGGCATTTAGGTGAGATGTACAAGTACATCTACACTGAACATGATCAATGTAGCACTCTACTGTCAAGAATAGCTAGCTAAGGTCAATGGATATAAGTGTTCCTCTGACCTGAGATCTCTACAGTAACTTGCGAGCAACTCATTGTACTTTGGTGCTGGACTATTTGTATTTCTAATATAGATGATGGAAGGTTTTTGAGTACAGTTAAGTACTTATAGAATCAGTGGATGAGTCAAGATGGAATTGACCACTCCTGATTAACTTCAGAAAGAGAATGTCTTGCTGTATTTGAATTTAGCAAAATCTAGGCCTGGGTAATCCTCGTGAGGTGTCATGAGATTTGTAAAATTTTGAGACATAATAGAGATGACTTGTATGAGTATTTGACAGCATGCTCGAAGTCGTCTTAAGTATTATTGGTCATAGGGATGAATTATACGATAACCATGGGCCAGGATTCTAATAATGTTGCTTTGCATACATTCCACCTATCTGAATGTTACAAACCATTGCTAGATGGTAACTTCGATTGATACAAAAATTGGTTTCTATACTATCAGCTTAGGTTCGAACCTATGGGGTCACACACATTAGAGCTTGTAATCTGATTGGATAGTTAGTCGAGGATCAAGAATCATTTTGAGATCAAACATTCAATGCGATTGATGTTTGACCTAATGCAAGTGTTGTAGAAGGATCGATTAGCAAGTGGATTGCTAATTGACTCAACTTGATTGAACAATGAGGCTAAGGTCAAGTCTAATTGAATTAGATTCAATTAGAATTATTTTAGACTTAATTGGATTAAGTCCAATTGGTTTATTGGATAAGCCAATAGCAACGGAAAATCAATTCCTAATTGGACTAGGATTTAAGTACATCTAATTCCAAACTAACTTTGGATTTAAATCAAAATTAAATATAATTTAATTTAATTTAATTAAACTTCTAATTGGACTAGGATCACTTTTAATTGATTATATTTAATCTAGTTTAAATATGAATTAAACTGGGCTTTGACCTAGTCAAATAGGAGGAGTCCAGTTAGACTGGGACTCTCTCCCTTTCCTTCCACCAACAATAGCTCACACCCCACTTTTAAATTCTAGAATTTTTATATGTATTCCCATGCCCAAGAAGGCCTTCCACGCCAACATATCAGATTATTTGGGAGTTTGTTTTGACTTATTCAAAACAAGATAGAGTTGTGTTTCTTTGGATTTTTAAAATCTTTCCTTAACAATTTTTTTTCACTTCTTTTTTTTGTTCCAGTGGATTTTGTTTTCTCTAGTTGTAAGCCTTTGTATATGTGCCCTAGAAGCCAGAATTGGCTGACACTTGTAATACACTTCTAGGGGCAAAATTATAATTTTGACTAATATCAATAAAATGGGTTATTTTCTATCACATATGTGTATTTAGTGTCTGTGATACATCCTTTGAGTTAATGGTAATGATAATTCATATTTTCAAGAGTTGAAAATTTAAGACATGAATAATCATTATTATTAACTCATAAAATGCTCCCGACCATAGGATCATCACGAGGATGGTGATTGATCCGGAAGGTTGGTGTACAATCGCTTCTCTTTAGTAGATGAGTCTTGAGTCTACGGTGTGGAGACACCGGAGCGAGAGTACAGGTACTCGTTAGAGAGAACGAGGGCACTGAGCGTGACCACCTCGAGTAGTCATTAGGGAAGTCTACCTTCTCGTCAATGACTGACTCGATGCTGCAGTAGTGTGTCTGGTTCTTTGACCTGAGATGCATCGGCAGTTCACCTTGAGGGTGTTATAGTTTGACTACACCATTACTCGGTCTCCTAGCCATATGGAACCCTGAGGTGTATGTTGGCTATAGCATGTTCATTGTAGGAACTGGATTGCATCAAGATGGAATCTATCTACCTCGGTGGTAGAGGAGCAGCCCTATGATGATCATGAGAATCAAGTCCAGAAATCCATGGCCATGGTAGAGTGAAATAATAGAAAGAGTTTCTATTTAGATTTTCACATTGGACTCGAATCGAATGATTACATCATATGACAGAGACTAGGGTTTGACGAGTTCACCTTAACCCTAATCTGATCGGGGCTCAAGATAGAAGAACTTAATCACACAGGTAGCTGCACCAAGAGGTTCGCATTCAGCTCTGATGGGTTGCCACCATATACTGCTAGGTGTCACTGGTGGATTTTGGGAGCAATTAGAATGATTTAGATGATCGATCATTCTAGCTGTTCGAATCAGAAGAGTTCTGATCCATCGAAAGGAGTTTCGATGAGTTTCGATGATGTCGATGATAGAGATCATGACATATCCCATTACCATACAGAACTGAACCTAACTGGGTCACACACAAACAAGGGTTTGAATCTGGTGATCATCAATTGAACTGATCTAGTTCAATTGATCTGAATGAGATTCAATTAGGTTCAAGGAAAATCGTGCTAGCACTCGATTGAACCTAACGTTCTTCTTTTACTATCATAAATAAGTTGTCCTGACTGAGCCAAAGGAGTTTGTGCTCAATCAGAGGCCTTCATATGGTCTGACTGGAGGTTGTCCAAGTCAGAAAATAGGTTGTCTTATTTTGTAAGACATTACCTGCCATTTTTGGTCACCTGCCATTTCTTGTTCTTTGACTTTGGTCAAAAGTCTACCTTTGACTGGTCAAATGTTGACCATTGACACTTTGACTTTTGACCACATGTCATGCACCTATTGGAGAGCTGGTGGGGGCCTGTCCCCCTGCCAGAACCTGGCAAGGAGGAGGGCGCACGCCACCCTTGGCGTGTGCCCAAGTTGGAGGCGCCTAGGAGTCCTTGTTGGACAAGGACTCCATCTCCTTTTTGGATTCCAATTAGAGTTCTTCCTAAGAACCAACTTTGACTGGTCTTAGGCACCCTCTAAGGAGGAATCCAGGGGACTCTATTCCCACCAATCAGATTTAGATCTGATTTCACAAAGGGTTGTGATTGGTTGGGAAGAAGAGGAGTTGGATCACAGAGTTAGTCTATAAATAAGACCCTGCGCCCAACTCAGATTAAAGATTGAATCAATTCCCCATGCCCCAAGGCTGCCTCTCCTCTCCTTCCTCCATGCCAACCCACCTTCTCCCTCTCCTCTCCACGTCCAAAAGAGTTTTGGACTTGGTTGGTGCGATTCAGATCAAGAGAAAGGCGACTCAAAAGCAAGAAGGCTGCGCTGCTGCAAAGGACGACTGCTGATCTTCAAAAAGAGTTTTGAAGATCCTCCAGATCAGATCCAGATCTAATTTTTGGAGATGTGATAGAGAGAAGAAGAGGATCTCCAGATCCAGCCCCGAGTGGATACCGGTAGAGGCCAGGCGCTTGCGTGGCTAGATCCAGAACCTTCCGCTGCAATCAGGATCATCAACAGGGTAATAGGATTACCCAAATCAAGGTAAATTAAATTTGATTTAATTTATCTTAATTTTATTTTATTTATTAAAATAATAAGAATTAGATCTAAAATATCAAGATCTGATTAGATCAAAGAGAAAAATTTTTGAAATATATCTCTTGATCTGATCAGATCTGAACGAACCTGGACCGGAAAATCAGGATTTCCCTTCAACTGGTATCAGAGCCAAGGTTCTAAAAGTGTTTAGATCTAATTTTAAATTTATTTTAATTAGAAAATAAAGTGATTTTAGATGTCACATGAGATGTGATCAGATCTGAAATCAGAAAAAATTAAAATTAAATGATTTGGATCTAAGATTAGAAAATATGCATGACTAGTTCTAAAATAGAATAGTTCTATAGAATAGTCTTGCATGTTTTGATTTAATTTGATTAAATCATATTTTAGATCTATTTATTTACTATTTTTTGATATTATAAGTGTTATAATAACATCTAAAAAATAGCAAATAAAAATTATTTAATTTTAAATATCATATGAGATATGATAGATGCATGTCTAGACTAGTTGTAGAATAGTTCTACATAATTGTCTAGATTAGAATTTATTTTGATTAGATCAATTTAAATCTAATTTTTTAGATTATTATGAGATAATTTAGATCTGAAAATATGCATGATTCGATACATGAGATGTATGCAAAATATGCCATGATTAGATCTAATTTGTATATGAGATATATGATATAGATCTAAAACTGTTTTGTAGTATTGCATGTTCCTGATTAAGGCGTTCCTCTTGGCCGTCCGGTCATAAGAATGAAGAAGGGTTTAAAGGCCCTCTCTTCCCATTCGATGGGGTGTTCTTATGATGTGTAGGGGTGCTGCGTGTTCGTCCTTAATCAGAAACCCAAAACTTACTTTCTGCAAAACCCTAGATCCTGAAACCCTAGGATTTATTGTGCATATTTTTGTTTATGAACCCTACTTAATTAAGAATTAAGTTTATGGAATATTAATTAGGTCTAAAATTGAGAATTTTAGATCTAAGACATATTCATAATACTGGGTTCGGGCTTGGGTAGCTCAATTAGGTCTAAGCGGTTGATCAAACCGAATCAAGAGTTGGTTAGATGGGATCAACAATGCTTAAATTGACCAGCCTATAGGATTAAGTCTGGGTCAAGATCGAGTCACGATCAAGCAAGACCTAATTAGGCTCAGAGGTTAGAGTCTGGATTGTAGGCTAACCCAATTGGTTCTGACTCAACAATTTGGTGTCTAAGGTAAGTTTGGCACATACGACCGACTGGTTTTTAATTGGAAGCTACTCGACCTGAATGCGTTCTTGTACGAGTTAATGGCATATTCCTTCCACCGGATCTCACTTACCTGGCCATATCTGTTGACACAGTTCTGATCTGAGGTGGTCAATAATCCGAGCTAACCCATGCCACTAGGTTAGTCATAATTGTTATGACTAATGCCAAGTCTAGTTTAATGAGACCTGAATCAATTCTCCCTAAGAAAAGATTAAGTCTGAGGTCTTCCACCATTGTAGATGTGCGGGCCCTTCCCGGGGTTGATTGTTCTCGGCTGGATACAGTGGCTCAGTTGCACCGGGAAGATGCAACCATGTCTATTAGGCATTGGATGCTATGGGCTGGAGGATGAGTTGGGCTCAATATTTCGGATACGGTGAGAGACTCAATTAGGAACCCAGTCTATGCAAATGGTGGGTCTGACTTAACTAAGGAGTGGATCAATATTTCGGATACGGTGAGATTCATGAATTAGAGACCAAGTTTGGGTGCACCATGATTAGAGAATCATTGAACAAGAGTTGTTCACTCATTGGCTAACCCATCACCAATAACTGTTAGGTGAGGTGATGAGTCAGTTGGTGAGACCGCACCACCCACTAGAAATCATTAATCGTGGAGATTTTTCGCATCTCTACAGAGAGGGAGTGTAGGGATCCGAGAAAATAGTGGGAGCTAATTTGTTTAAAAATAAAATTCCTAAACAAATTGGTCAAGTCAAAATTACAGTATCTAACTAGAATCTTTGACTCTCTACAGGAAAAATGTCTGCGTCCAACCCATTGGCACGTATCCTGGACACACATAGACTGACTGGACCCAATTATAAAGATTGGCTCAGGAACTACAAAATTATTTTGGGTTTTCGAGAAGTTAACCCATGTTTTGGACCAGGACCCTCCCACCTTACCAGCCCGTCCATCCACTGAACAGAGAGCGTCTCTGGAAAAATGGATTAGACGAAGATAATAAGGCCAGATATTACATGTTGGGCTCGATGTCTGATGAGCTCCAGCGCCAACATGAAGATATCGGGACTGCTCGCCAAATGTTGGCTCACCTGCAGGAGATGTTTGGTGAACAGAGTCGCGCAGCCAAATATCAAGTCACGAAATGACTTTTTAAGGCTAAGATGCGTGATGGGCAGTCAGTCCAAGATCACTGTCTGACAATGATCAAGGACATGGAAGAGCTTGAGAAGCTCGGTGTGAAGTTGGACTTGGATCTGCAGAACGATATTATTCTGCAATCCTTGACTGATGCATATGGGCAATTCATCATGAATTACCACATGCATAAACTTCAAAATTCCTTGGCCGAATTAATGAATATGCTGGTTACCGCTGAGCTTTCTATGAAAGGTTCTAAAGGCTCAGTTCTTGCTATGGAACGGACTTCTTCCAAAAGAAAGTCTTATGGAAAGAAAAAGAAGTCTGTGAAAAAGCAAAAGGTGGAAGGATCAAAGAAGAAGAAGGCAGAAGCCGAAGAAAAGGCCGATGGCAAAGGAAAGTGTTTCCATTGCAACAGCGACGGCCATTGGAAGCGGAACTGCCCTACTTACCTGGCCACCCTGAAGAACAAGAAGGAAGGTCCTTCTGGAGGTATGCTCGTTATTGAGTCTAACCTTACGGTTTCTTCTGCATCCAGTTGGGTGCTTGACTCTGGTTCTAGTGCTCATCTGTGCACTTCTATGCAGGGTCTTGAGGATAGCAGGAGGCTGAGGGATGGAGACATGATCCTACGCATCGGTAATGGAGCAAGAGTTGCTGCAGTAGCCGTGGGAACATACCCTCTTCGATTACCATCTGGTTTAGACTTAGTTTTGAAAGACTGTTATTATGTGCCTGCAGCTAGCAGGAATTTGATTTCTGTTTCATGCTTAGCACAAGAAGGTTATGTGATTCACCTTCTTTAAGGACCATTGTAACATTCTTTATGAAAGAAATAAAATTGCAAATGGTTTCCTTATTAATGGTCTTTATCAGCTACATATTGATGTACCTGTTCTAACTATCGAGCAAAACGTGAATGCCAAACGACCTAGGGATAGTCCAAACGATACAGATATCTATGGCACCTGAGATTAGGTCATATAGCAGAAGATAGGATCAACAAATTGGAGAAAAATGGGCTATTGAGTCCATTGACTTTCGAGTCATATCCAACTTGTGAATCTTGTCTTCAAGGCAAAATGACTAAACTCCCTTTTGTTGGACATGGGGAGAGGGCCACAGATCTCCTTGCCCTAGTACATACTGATGTGTGCGGCCCATTTGATGTGCCGGCTAGAGGCAATTTTGTCTACTTCATTACCTTTACCGATGATCTGTCTAGGTATGGGTATGTGTATCTTATGAGACACAAGTCTGAAGCTTTTGAAAAGTTCAAAGAATTCAGACATGAAGTAGAAAAAATAAACTGGAAAAACCCATTAAGGTTCTTCGATCAGATCGAGGAGGTGAATACCTTAGCCGGGAATTCCTAGACTATCTTCAAGGAAAATGGCATAGTCTCTCAATGGACTCCACCAGGAACACCTCAACTCAACGGGGTTTCAGAATGGAGAAATCGGACTCTATTGGATATGGTTCGATCCATGATGAGCTTCACAGACCTCCCTGATTTTCTTTGGGGACATTCATTGTTAACTTCAATTCTATCTACTGAATAGGGTTCCCTCTAAAACCGTTCCTACCACACCGTATGAGATATGGCACGGTAAGAAACCAAGTCTGAGTCATCTCAGAATTTGGGGTTGTCCGGCTCATGTCAAAAGACAACAAGCGGACAAGTTAGAGTTTAGGTCCTTTAGAGCTCGATTCATAGGATATCCTAAAGAGTCATTAGGATACTATTTCTACATTCCAGAAGACCACAATGTGATTGTGAGTCGACATGCCATCTTTCTTGAAAAATAGTTTATTCAAGATAGCGGCATTGGAAAGCAGATTAAGCTTGATGAGAAAGTCTCACAAGTACAACGAGCTAAGGACCAATTGGAACCAAATCAGGTTGAGCCAATAAGAACACTACCTCCTCCACCTCGTAGATCGGAAAGAGTTTTCCCGTCCCCCTGAAAGATACTTAGGTATTATTTCAGAGGAAGTAGAGGAAAATGTTCCTCATAGGTAATGGTGCTCATGGTGATGATCCCAAAACCTACAACGAGGCGATATCAGATATCGACTCCGAGAAATGGCTTAGAGGCAATGCAGTCAGAAATTGACTCGATGCACTCAAACCAAGTCTGGACCTTGGTAGATCCACCAGAAGGTATAGTACCTATTGGGTGTAAATGGATCTTCAAGAGAAAGATTGGTGCAGATGGGAATGTGGAGACATTCAAGGCTAGACTAGTGGCAAAAGGTTATAGTCAACGCGAAGGCATTGACTATCAGGATACCTTTTCCCCAGTGGCTATGCTAAAATCCATCCGCACATTGCTTGCCGTTGCAGCCTATTTCGATTATGAAATATGGCAAATGGACGTGAAAACGGCATTCCTTAAATGGATATCTTGAGGAAGATATCTATATGGAACAGCCGCTAGGTTTCACATCCAGTGATACTGATCACAAGGTTTGCAAGCTGCAAAGGTCCATATATGGACTTAAGCAAGCATCTCGGAGCTGGAACACTCGTTTCAATGATGTGATCAAAAAGTTTGGTTTCATCAAAAATGAAGAGGAACCATGTGTTTTCAAAAAGGTCAGTGGGAGCGCTGTTGTCTTCCTCGTATTGTACGTGGATGACATCCTCCTTATTGGGAATGATATTCCCATGTTGACATCAGTCAAGATGTGGTTGTCCAAGGAATTCTCCATGAAAGACCTAGGTGAAGCATCCTTTATTCTAGGAATTAAGGTCTATAGGGATAGACCGAATAGGATGCTAGGACTTTCACAGAAGATGTACATAGAGAGGAAGTACTAAAGAGGTTTAGTATGGAAAACTCTAAGAGGGGATTAATACCCTTCAGACATGGTATTCATCTTTCCAAGAAGATGTGCCCCTAGCACACCTGAGGAAATAGAACGCATGAGCAAGATCCCTTATGCTTCTGCAATAGGGAGCCTCATGTATGCCATGCTATGTACACGACCTGATATAGCCCATGCTGTGAGTGTCACAAGCAGATATCAGTCAAATCCAGGTGAAGAACACTGGACTTCTGTGAAATGTATCCTTAAGTACTTGAGAAGAACTAAGGATATGATGTTGGTCTTTGGTAATGGAGAACTCCAAGTCCAGGGATACACAGACTCGGATTTCATGTCCGATATAGATGATCGAAAGTCGACATCTGGGAAGTCTGTTTGTGTGCAATGGTGGTGCTGTCAGCTGGAAGAGTTCCAAGCAAACTGTGATAGCAGATTCCACCATGGAAGCAGAATATATCGCTGCATCAGAGGCTGCGAAGGAAGCATTCTGGTACAAGAAGTTTGCTGCAGAAATTGGAGTAATGCCATCAGATGCCATTCCTCTATACTGCGACAACAATGGCGCCATAGCCCTTGCTAAGGAGCCGAGGTCTCACCAGAAATCCAAGCACATTGAGCGGCGATACCACCTCATCCGCGATTACCTTCGAGAAAGGGTTACGTTCGAGGTCAAGAGAGTCAACTCCACAGATAATGTGGCAGACCCACTTACAAAGCCGTTGGGCCAGCAGAAGATCGAAGCCCACCTTGAGAAGATGGGACTTAGACTTGTAGCCAATTGGCTTTAGACAAGTGGGAGATTGTTAGATATATGTGCCCTAGAAGCCAGAATTGGCTGACACTTGTAATACACTTCTAGGGGCAAAATTATAATTTTGACTAATATCAATAAAATGGGTTATTTTCTATCACATATGTGTATTTAGTGTCTGTGATACATCCTTTGAGTTAATGGTAATGATAATTCATATTTTCAAGAGTTGAAAATTTAAGACATGAATAATCATTATTAACTCATAAAATGCTCCCGACCATAGGATCATCACGAGGATGGTGATTGATCCGGAAGGTTGGTGTACAATCGCTTCTCTTTAGTAGATGAGTCTTGAGTCTACGGTGTGGAGACACCGGAGCGAGAGTACAGGTACTCGTTAGAGAACGAGGGCACTGAGCGTGACCACCTCGAGTAGTCATTAGGGAAGTCTACCTTCTCGTCAATGACTGACTCGATGCTGCAGTAGTGTGTCTGGTTCTTTGACCTGAGATGCATCGGCAGTTCACCTTGAGGGTGTTATAGTTTGACTACACCATTACTCGGTCTCCTAGCCATATGGAACCCTGAGGTGTATGTTGGCTATAGCATGTTCATTGTAGGAACTGGATTGCATCAAGATGGAATCTATCTACCTCGGTGGTAGAGGAGCAGCCCTATGATGATCATGAGAATCAAGTCCAGAAGCCCATGGCCATGGCAGAGTGAAATAATAGAAAGAGTTTCTATTTAGATTTTCACATTGGACTCGAATCGAATGATTACATCATATGACAGAGACTAGGGTTTGACGAGTTCACCTTAACCCTAATCTGATCGGGGCTCAAGATAGAAGAACTTAATCACACAGGTAGCTGCACCAAGAGGTTCGCATTCAGCTCTGATGGGTTGCCACCATATACTGCTAGGTGTCACTGGTGGATTTTGGGAGCAATTAGAATGATTTAGATGATCGATCATTCTAGCTGTTCGAATCAGAAGAGTTCTGATCCATCGAAAGGAGTTTCGATGATGTCGATGATAGAGATCATGACATATCCCATTACCATACAGAACTGAACCTAACTGGGTCACACAAACAAGGGTTTGAATCTGGTGATCATCAATTGAACTGATCTAGTTCAATTGATCTGAATGAGATTCAATTAGGTTCAAGGAAAATCGTGCTAGCACTCGATTGAACCTAACGTTCTTCTTTTACTATCATAAATAAGTTGTCCTGACTGAGCCAAAGGAGTTTGTGCTCAATCAGAGGCCTTCATATGGTCTGACTGGAGGTTGTCCAAGTCAGAAAAGGTTGTCTTATTTTGTAAGACATTACCTGCCATTTTTGGTCACCTGCCATTTCTTGTTCTTTGACTTTGGTCAAAAGTCTACCTTTGACTGGTCAAATGTTGACCATTGACACTTTGACTTTTGACCACATGTCATCATGCACCTATTGGAGAGCTGGTGGGGGCCTGTCCCCCTGCCAGAACCTGGCAAGGAGAAGGGCGCACGCCACCCTGGCGTGTGCCCAAGTTGGAGGCGCCTAGGAGTCCTTGTTGGACAAGGACTCCATCTCCTTTTTGGATTCCAATTAGAGTTCTACTAAGAAACCAACTTTGACTGGTCTTAGGCGCCCTCTAAGGAGGAATCCAGGGGACTCTATTCCCACCAATCAGATTTAGATCTGATTTCACAAAGGGTTGTGATTGGTTGGGAAGAAGAGGAGTTGGATCACAGATAGTCTATAAATAAGACCCTGCGCCCAACTCAATTATAAAGATTGAATAACAATTCCCATGCCCCAAGGCTGCCTCTCCCTCTCCCTCCATGCCAAACCCACCTTTCTCCCTCTCCTCTCCACGTCCAAAAGGAGTTTTGGACCTTGGTTGGTGCGATTCCAGATCAAGAGAAAGGCGATCAAAAGCAAGAAGGCTGCGCTGCTGCAAAGGACGACTGCTGATCTTCAAAAGAGTTTTGAAGATCCTCCAGATCAGATCCAGATCTGATTTTTGGAGGTGTGATAGAGAAGAAGAGGATCTCCAGATCCAACCCGAGTGGATACCGGTAGAGGCCAGGCGCTTGCGTGGCTAGATCCAGAACCTTCCGCTGCAATCAGGATCATCACAGGGTAATAGGATTACCCAAATCAGGTAAATTAAATTTGATTTAATTTATCTTATTTTATTTTATTTATTAAAATAATAAGAATCAGATCTGAAACATATCAAGATCTGATTAAGATCAAAGAGAAAAATTTTTGAAATATATCTCTTGATCTGATCAGATCTGAACGAACCTGGACCAAAAAATCAGGATTTCCCTTCGGCCCGTGGGTCTTCCGAAATGGTCTTCATCTTGACATTAATCATTGATGTCATGAAGGCACAAAGGTAAGAGAAGATTATCTTCTCTTTATTTTTTTTATCTTCGTCTTCATTATTTTATGTAATTTTTATATGATAAAGATCTGAGAGAGAGAGAGGAAGAGAGTGTAGAATCTATGCTCCATGATGTTGGGGCATGGTGATCATTTTTTGGGCATGATCTGATCTTGTCCTGATGCGAGAAGAAGAAGAGAAGAAAGTCTTCTCTTAGGGTTTTCTTAAGAGCCCATCTTCTCAATTTTATTTACGAGATTTTTATGAAAAAAATTTGAGGGTGTGATATATGAAAAATTAGAAAAAAATCCAGAGGTGTGAAGAAAAAATCTAGTTTTTCGGATCAGGTTCGTTCAGATCTAATTGGATCAAGAGAGATATTTCAAAAATTTTTTTCTTAGATCCAAATCAAATCTGAGACTTTCCAAATTTGATATTATTGATCTAATAAAAAAATAAAATAAAAAATAAATTTAATTTAATTTAATTTATCTTGTTGAGGGTAATCTGAATATCCTATGATGATCCTGATGTCTGCCTGAGGTTCTGGATCTAGCCACGCAAGTGGCTGACCTCTATCGATATTCACTTGGGTAGGATCTGGAGATCTTCTCCTTCTTTATAATCTTTTCAAAAATTAGATCTAGATATGATTTTGAAGATCTTTAAAACTCCTATTAAAGATGTGAGTTGTCTCTTGTAGCAGTGTTGCCTTCTTCCTTTTCCTGTTGCCTTTCTCTTGCTTGGATCACACCAAACTAAAGCCCAAAAATTCTTGGGCATGGGTAGGAGAGAGAAGACCTGAAGATGGCATGGATGAGGGAGAGGGGTAGTCTACTTGCATGGGCAATGGATCAAGCTTCATAGATCTTGGTGCAGATAGGGTTTTTACAGACCCTATTGCGCCATGTAGTGCCACATCATCCCGGCCAATCACAGCCTTTTGTGCAATCAGATCTAAATCTTATTGGTGGAATGATATCATCTGATTCAATCAGATGAGAGCCCCTCTAAATCATCCATAGATAGTGTCAAGACTGATCAAAGATAAGTCTTTGGTGCCACCTAGGTGGAGTCCCCAAAGTAACCTGGAGTCTCATCTATATAGGACTCCAGGAATCATTATCTTTAGGTACATGCCTCCATAGGCATGTGACCCTCTCTTTCCACTTTTTAGCAGGGGGACAAATCTATATCTACTCTCCTATGGGTGCATGACATATGAGCAGATGTCTAAGTATCAAAGGTCAATGTTTGACCAAATGTCCGAAACAGGATTTAGCAAGTGACGAAAAATGATAGGTGTTGTTTCAAATTCATCTCATAAATTAAGACAATCCTTTTCTGACCTGGACAAGCTCCAATCAGACCAAGTAAAGATACCTGAGTGAGCCAAGATACATTTGGCTCAGTCGAGATAGACTTTAATGATAATTAAAGAAGAACATTAGGCTCAATCATGTGCTAGCATGATTTTCTTTAACCTAATTAAATCTAATTCAAATCAATTAAATTGGGTTAGTCTAATTGATGATATCCAGATCAAAATTCTTATTTGTGTGATCTAGTTAGGTTCAGTTTTATATGGTAATGAGATATATCATGATCTCTATCATCGACATTATCGAAACACCTTTCGATGGATCAGAACTTTTCTGATTCAGAACAACTAGAATGATCGATCATCTAAATCATTCTAATTGCTCCAAAATCCACCAGTGACACCTAGCAGTATATGGTGGCAACCCATCAGAACTAAAAATGAACCTCTTGGTGCAGCTACCTGTGTGATTAAGTTCTTCTATCTTGAGCCCCGATCAGATTAGGGTTAAGGTGAACTCGTCAAACCCTAATTATCCATCATATGATTAATCATTCGATTCAAGTCCAATGTGAAAATCTTAATAGAAACTCTTTCTATTATTTCACTCTGCCATGGCCATGGGCTTATGGACTTGATTCTCATGATCATCATAGGGCTGCTCCTCATCTACCGAGGTAGATAGATTCCCTTCTTGTGCAATCCAATTCCTACAATGAACATGCTATAGCCAACATACACCTCAGGGTTCCGAATGGCTAGGAGATCGAGTCATGGTGTAGTCAAACTATAACACCCTCAAGGTGAACTGCCGATGCACCTCAGGTCAAAGAACCAGACACACAACTACAGCTTCGAGTCAGTCATCGATGAGAAGGTAGACTTCCTAATGACTACTCGAGGTGGTCACGCTCAGTGCCCTCGTTCTCTAATGAGTACCTATACTCTCGCTCTGGTGTCTCTACACCATAGACTCAAGACTCATCTACTATAAAGAAGTGATTGTACACCAACCTTTCGGATCAATCACCATCCTCATGAATGAGTCAGGAGCATTTTATGAGTTAATAATGAAAATTATTCATGTCTTAAATTTTCAACTCTTGAAAATAAAAACTATCATTGCCATTAACTCAAAGGATATATCACAGACACTAAATATATATTATGATAGAAAATAATTCATTTTATTATTTATAGTCAAAATTATAATTTTGCCCTTAGAAGTGTATAACAAGTGTCAGCCAATTCTGGCTTCTAGGGCACACATATCTAACAAACTCCCACTTGACCTAAAGCCAATTGGTTACAAATCTAAGTCCCATCTTCTCAAGGTGGGTTTCAATCTTCTGTTGGCCCAATAGCTTTATAAGGATGTTTGCCACATTATCTATAGAGTCGACTCTCTTGGCCTCGACGTATCCTTTCTCGAGGTAATCGTAAATGAGGTGGTATCGCTGCTCAATGTGTTTGGATTTCTAGTGAGACCTCGGCTCCTTAGCAAGGGCTATGGCACCTTTATTATCATAGTACAGAGGAATGGCATCTGATGGCATCACTCTGATCTCTGTGGCAAACTTCTTGTACCAAAATGCCTCCTTCGCAGCTTCTGATACAGCGATGTATTCTGCTTCCATGGTGGAATCTGCTATTACTGTGTTGAAACTCTTCCAACTGACAGCACCGCCATTACACATAAATAGATTTCTAGATGTCGACTTTCGATCATCTATATAGGACATAAAATCCGAGTCTGTATACCCTTGGACTTGGAGTTCTCCATTACCAAAAATCAAGAACATATCCTTAGTTCTTCTTAAGTACTTAAGGATACATTTCATAGAAGTCAGTGTTCTTCACCTGGATTCGACTGATATCTGCTTGTGACACTCACAGCATGGGCTATATCAGGTCGTGTACATAATATGGCATACATGAGGCTCCCTATTGCAGAAGCATAAGGGATCTTGCTCATGCATTCAATCTCCTCTAGTGTGTTGGGATAATTATTCTTGGAGAGATGAATGCCATGTCTGAAGGGTTCCAAACCTCTCTTGGAGTTTTTCGTACAAAACCTCTTTAGCACATCCTCTATGTACATCTTCTATGAAAGTCCTAGCATCCTATTCGGTCTATCTCTATAGACCTTAATTCCTAGAATAAAGGATGCTTCTCCTAGGTCTTTCATGGAGAATTCTTTAGATAACCACATTTTAACTATGGTCAACATGGGAATATCATTTTCAATAAGGAGGATATCATCCATGTACAAGTATGAGGAAGACAATAGCGCTCCCACTGACCTTTTTGAAGACACATGGCTCCTCCTCATTCTTGATGAAATCAAATAATTTGATCACATCATTAAAATGAGTATTCCAGCTTTGAGATGCTTGCTTAAGTCCATATATGGACCTTTGCAGCTTGCATACCTTTGTGATCAGCATCACTGGATGTGAAACCTAGTAGCTGTTCCATATAGATATCTTTCTCAAGATATCCATTTAAGAATGCCATTTTCACATCCATTTGCCATATTTCATAATCGAAATAGGCTGCAACAGCAAGCAATGTGCGAATGGATTTTAGCATAGCTACTAGTGAAAAGGTATCCTGATAGTCAATGCCTTTGCACTGACTATAACCTTTTGCCACTAATCTAGCTTTGAATGTCTCCTACATTTCATCTGCACCAATCTTTCTCTTGTAGATCCATTTACACCCAATAGGTACTATACCTTCTAGTGGATCTACCAAGGTCCAGACTTGGTTTGAGTGCATCGAGTCAATTTCTGACTTCATTGCCTCTAACCATTTCTCGAAGTCGATATCTGATATCACCTCGTTATAGGTTTTGGGATCATCACCATGAACCCATTACCTACGAGGAATATTTTCTCTACTTCCTCTGAAATAGTACCTAAGTACCTCTCAGGGAGGATGGGAAATCCTTTTCGATCTACGAGGTGGAGGAGGTAGTGATTGTATTGGCTCAACCTGATTTGGTTCCATTTGGTCCTTAGCTCGTTGCTCTTGTGAGACTTTCTCCTCGAGCTTGATCTGCTTTCCAATGATGCCCTATCTTGAATAAACTATTTTTCAAGAAAGATGGCATGTCGACTCACAATCACATTGTGATCTTCTGGAAATGTAGAAATAATATCCTAATGACTCTTTAGGATATCCTATGAATCGAGCTCTAAAGGACCTATAGTCTAACTTGTCCGCTTGTTGTCTTTTGACATGAGCCGGACAACCCCAAATTCTGAGATGACTCAGACTTGGTTTCTTACCATGCCATATCTCATACGGTGTGGTAGGAATGGATTTTAGAAGGAATCCCTATTCAGTAAATATATTAGCAGTTAATAAACTATGTTCCCCAAAAAAAATCAAGGAAGGTCTGTGAAGCTCATCATGGATCGGACCATATCTAATAGGGTTTGATTTCTCCATTCTGAAATTCTATTGAGTTGAGGTGTTCTAAGTGAAGTCCATTGAGAAACTATGCCATTCTGCTTAAGATAGTCCAGAAATTTCCCGACTAAGGTATTCACCTCCTCGATCTGATCGAAGAACCTTAATGGGATTTTTTAGTTTGCTTTTCTACTTCATGTCTGAATTCTTTGAAATTTTTTCAAAAGGCTTCAGACTTGTGTCTCATAAGATACACATACCCATACCTGAGATAAATCATCGGTAAAGATTATGAAGTAGACAAAATTGCCTCTAGCCGGCACATCAAATGGGCCGCACACATCAGTATGTACTAGGGCAAGTAGATCCATGGCCCTTTCCCCATGTCCTACAAAAGGAAGCTTAGTCATTTTGCCATGAAGACAATGATTCATAAATTGGATATGACTCGAAAGTCAATGGACTCAATAGCCTCGATTTTCTTCAATTTGTTAATCCTATATCTTCTGCTATATGACCTAGTCTTAGGTGCCATAGATACCTATCATTTGGACTATCCCTAGGTCATTTTGATTTTATGGCATTCACATTTTGCTCGATATTAAAAATAGATACATCAATATGTAACTGATAAAGATCGTTAATAAGAAAACCACTTGCAATTTTATTTCTTTCATAAAGAATGTTACAATGGTCCTTAAGAAAACTAATTACATAGCCTTCTTGTGCTAAGGCATATGAAATAGAAATCAAATTCCTGCTTGCTGCAGGCACATAATAACAATCCATTTAAGTACTAAGTCTAAACCAGATGGTAGTCGAAGAGGGTATGTTCCCACGGCCATAGTAGCAACTCTTGCTCCATTTTCGACACATAGGATCATCTCACCATCCCTCAGCCTCCTGCTATCCTCAAGACCCTGCATGAAAGTGCACAAATGAGCACTAGAACCAGAGTCAAGCACCCAACTGGATGCAGAAAGAAATCATAAGGTTAGACTCAATAATGAGCATACCTCCTAGAAGGACCTGCCTCCTTCTTATTCTTTCAGGGTGGCCAGGTAAGTAGGGCAGTTCCTGCTTCCAGTGGCCGTCATTGTTGCAATGGAAATACTTTTCTTTGTCAGCGGCCTTCTTCTTCAGCTCTGCCTTTTTCTTCTTTCCTCCTTCCACCTTCTGCTTTTTCACAGACTTCTTCTTCTTTCCAAAAGACTTTCTCTTGGAAGAAGTCCATTCCATAGCAAGCACTGAGCCTTTAGAACCTTTCATAGAAAGCTCAGCAGTAACCAGCATGTTCATAAGTTCGGTCCAAGAAATTTTGAAGTTTATGCATATGGTAGTTCATGATGAACTGCCCATATGCATCAGTCAAGGATTGCAGAATTATATCATTCTATAGATCCTAAGTCCAACCTTCACTCCTGAGCTTCTCAAGCTCTTCCATGTCCTTGATCATCATCAGACAATGATCTTGGACTGACTGCCCATCATGCATCTTAGCCTTGAACTAGTCATTTAGTGACCTAATATTTGGATGCACGACTCTATTCACCAAACATCTCTTGTAGGTGAGCCAACATTTGGTAGGCAGTTTTGACATCTTCATGTTGGTGCTGAAGCTCATTAGACATCAAGCCCAACTTGTAGTATCTAGCCTTATTATCTTCATTCATCCACTTATCAAGAGATGCTCTCTATTCAGTAGATGGACAAGCTGGTATGAGGGGAAAGGGTCCTGATCAAATACATGAGTAAACTTCTTAGAATCCAAAATAATTTTGATGTTCCAAAGCCAATCCTGATAATTGGGTCCGATCAGTCTATGGGTGTCCAGGATACGTGCTAGTGGGTTGGATGCAGACATTTTGCTTTTTCTGTAGAGAGTCAAAGATTCTAGTTAGATATTGTAATTGAGACTTGATCAATTTATTTAAAAGTTTAATTTTTAAATAAATTAGATCTTACTATTTTCTCAGATCCCTACACTTTCTTTGTAGAGATGCAAAAATCTCCATGATTACTGATTTCTAGTGGATGGTGCAGTCCCACCAACTGACTCATCACCTCACCTAACAGTTATTGGTGATGGGTTAGCCAATGAGTGGATAACTCTTGTCCAATGATTCTCTAATCATGGTGCACCCAAACTTGATCTCTAGTTCATGAATCTCATTGCACTTAAAATATTGATCCACTCTTTAGTTAAGCTAGACCCACCATTTGCACAAATTGGATTCCTAATTGGGTCTCTCATCATATCCAAAATATTGAGCCCAATTTATCCTCCAGCCCATAGCATCCAATGCCTAATAGACATGGTTGCATCTTTTCGGTGCAACTGAACCACTATAACCAGCCGAGAACAATCAACCTCGAAAAGGGCCCGCACATATCTACAATGGTGGAAGATCTTAGACTTAATCTTTTCTTAGGGAGATTTGATTTAGGTCTCATTAAACTAGACTTGACATAGTCATAACAATTATGACTAACCTAGTGGCATGGGTTAGCTCGGATTATTGACCACCTCAGATCAGAACTGGATCAACAAATATGGCCAGGTAAGTGAGATCGGTGGAAGGGATATGCCATTAACTCGACAAGAATGCATTCGAGTCGAGTAGCTCCCAATTAAAAATCAGTCGATCGTATCTGCCAAACTTACCTTAGACACCAAATTGTTGAGCCAGAATCAATCAGGTTAGCCTACAATCCAGACTCTAACCACTGAGCCTAATTAGGTCTTAGCTTGATCGATCACTCATGTGACTCGATCTTGACCCAGACTTAATCCTATTAGGCTGGTCAATTTAAGCACTGTTGATCCCATCTAACCAACTCTTGATTCGGTTTGATCAACCGCTAGACCTAATTGAGCTACCCAAGCCCGAACCCAATTTTATGA
Source organism: Cocos nucifera (assembly GCA_006176705.1). Taxonomy (NCBI): domain Eukaryota; kingdom Viridiplantae; phylum Streptophyta; class Magnoliopsida; order Arecales; family Arecaceae; genus Cocos; species Cocos nucifera. The sequence goes on along the minus strand of QRFJ01004068.1, from coordinate 85,895 downwards.
ATATGTCTTAAATCTGAAAATTTTTAATTTTTAGATTTAATATATTTCATAATCTTAATTCTTAATTAAGTTTAGGGTTCATAAATAAAATATGTAAATAAAATCCTAGGATTTCAGGATCTAGGTTTTGCAAAAAATAAGTTTTAGATTTCTAATTAAGGACGAACGCACAACATCCCTACACAATATAAGAACATCCCATCGAACGGAAGGAGAGGGCATTTAAATCTTACTTTGTTCTTATGATCAGACGGCCAAGGGGAATGCCTTAATCAGAAATATGAAAACTACAAAACTAGTTAGATCTACATCATATATCTCATATATAAAAATTGAACTAACTATAAACATGTTTTGCATACATGTTCATATATCATATCATGCATATTTTCAGATCTAAATTATCTCACAACTATTTAAAAAATTAAATTTAAATTGATCATATCAAATTAAAATCTATTTTAGATAATTATGTAGAACCATTTTACAACTAGTCTAAACATACATTCATCATATCTCATATAAACAAAAATTAAATAACTTTACTTTCTATTTTTTTTATCTTATTATAATATTTATAAAATCAAAAAATAGTAAATAGATAGTTCTAAAAATCATAACTTAATCAAATTAAATTATGATCATACTAGACTGCACATAGAATAATTCTATTCTACAACTAGTTAAGCATCTTGTACAACTTAGATCTAAATTATTTAATTTTTAATTTTTTTAATTTCAGATCAAATCACATCTCATGTGATATTTAAAATTACCTAATTATCAGATCAAAATTAAAATAAACTAAGATCTAATGGAAAATACAACTTCGCTCTAATACCAATTGAAGGAAAAATCTAGTTTTTCAGATCAGGTTCGTTCAGATCTGATTGAATCATGAGAGATATTTTAAAAAAAATTTTCTTAGATCCATATTAGATCTGAGACTTTTTAGATCTAATATTATTGATATAATAAAAAAAAATAAAATAAAAAATACATTAAATCTAATTTAATTTATCTTATTGAGGATAATCTAATTATCCTATGATGATCCTGATGTCTGCCTGAGGTTCTAGATCTAGCCACACAAGTACTTAGCCTCTATCGGTATCTACTTAGATAGGATCTAAAGATCTTTTTCTTCTTTATGGCCTCTCCAAAAATTAGATTTTGATCTAATTTTGAAGATCTTCAAAACTCCTTTTGAAGATGTGAGTTGTCTCTTGCAGCAATGCTGCCTTCTTCCTTTTTCTATCGCCTTTCTCTTGCCTGTATCGCATCAAACTAAGCCCAAAAATTCTTGGGCATGGGTAGGAGAGAGAAGACCTAAAGATGGCATGAAGGAAGTATTAGATATATGTGCCCTAGAAGCCAGAATTGGTTGACACTTGTAATATACTTCTAGGGGCAAAATTATAATTTTGACTATAATCAATAAAATGGGTTAATTTCTATCAGATATGTGTATTTGTGATACATCATTTGAGTTAATGGTAATGATAAATCATATTTTCAAGAGTTAAAAATTTAAGACATGAATAATCATTATTAACTCATAAAATGCTCCCGACCATAGGATCATCACGAGGATGGTGATTGATCTGGAAGGTTGGTGTACAATCGCTTCTCTTTAGTAGATGAGTCTTAAGTCTACGGTGTGGAGACACTGGAGCGAGAGTACAGGATACTTCGTTAGAGAATGAGGGCACTGAGCGTGACCACCTCGAGTAGTCATTAGGAAGTCTACCTTCTCATCAATGACTGACTCGATGCTGCAGTAGTGTGTCTGGTTCTTTGACCTGAGGTGCATCGGATAGTTCACCTTGAGGGTGTTATAGTTTGACTACACCATTAACTCGATCTTCCTAGCCATTCAAAATCCTGAGGTGTATGTTGGCTATAGCATGTTCATTGTAGGAACTGGATTGCATCAAGATGGAATCTATCTACCTCGGTGGTAGAGGAGCAGCCCTATGATGATCATGAGAATCAAGTCCAGAAGCCCATGGCCATGGCAGAGTGAAATAATAGAAAGAGTTTCTATTTAGGTTTTCACATCGGACTTGAATCGAATGATTACATCATATGATAGAAACTAGGGTTTGACGAGTTCACCTTAACCCTAATCTGATCGGGGCTCTAGATAGAAGAACTTAATCACACAGGTAGCTGCACCAAGAGGTTCGCATTCAGCTCTGATGGGTTGCCACCATATACTGCTAGGTGTCACTGGTGGATTTTTTGGGAGCAATTAGAATGATTTAGATGATCGATCATTCTAGCTGTTCGAATCAGAAGAGTTCTGATCCATCGAAAGGAGTTTCGATGATGATGTCGATGATAGAGATCATGACATATCCCATTACCATACAGAACTGAACCTAACTGGGTCACACACAAACAAGGGTTTGAATCTGGTGATCATCAATTGAACTGATCCAGTTCAATTGATCTGAATGAGATTCAATTAGGTTCAAAAGAAATCGTGCTAGCACTCGATTGAACCTAACGTTCTTCTTTTACTATCATAAATAGTTGTCCTGACTGAGCCAAAGAAGTTTGTGCTCAATCAGAGGCCTTCACTTGGTCTGACTGGAGGCCTGTCCAAGGTTCAGAAAAGGGTTGTCTTATTTTGTAAGACAATACCTACCATTTTTGGTCACCTTGCCATTTTTTTGTTCTTTGACTTTGGTCAAAAGTTGACCTTTGACTGGTCAAATGTTGACCATTGATACTTTGACTTTCTGTCCACATGTCACGCACCTATTGGAGAGCTGGTGGGGGCCTTGTCCCCCTGCCAGAAAACTGGCAAGGAGGAGGGCGCACGCCAAGGGTGGCGTGCAGCCCAAGCTTGGAGGCGCCCAGGAGTCCCTGTTGGACAAGGGACTCCATCTCCTTTTGGATTCCTGATTAGAGTTCCTCCTAAGAACCAACTTTGACTGGTCTTAGGTGCCATCTAAGGAGGAATCCAAGGGACTCTATTCCCACCAATCAGATTTAGATCTGATTTCACAAAAGGTTGTGATTGGTTGGGAATGAAGAGGAGTTGGATCATGCATAGTCTATAAATAAGACCCTACGCCCAACTAAAAAAAAAGAATAATTCTCTACATGCCCCAAGGCTGCCTTCTCTCTTCCTCCTCCATGCCAAGTTCATCTTCTCCCCTCTCCTCTCCATGCCCAAAGAGTTTTGGATCTTGGTTGGTGCAATCCAGATCAAGAGAAAGGCGATCAGAAAGCTAGAAGGCTGCGCTGCTGCAAAGGACGACTGCTGATCTTCAAAAGCTAGTTTTGAAGATCCTCCAGATCAGATCCAGATCTAATTTTTGGAGATGTGATAGAGAAGAAGAGGATCTCCAGATCAGCCCTGAGTGGATACCGGTAGAGGCCAGGCACTTGCGTGGCTAGATCCAGAACCTTCCGCTGCTTACAGGATCATCAACAGGGATAATAGGATTACCCAACATCAAGGTAAATTAAATTTGATTTAATTTATTTATATTTTATTTTAATTATTAAAATAATAAAAATTAGATCTGAAACATTTTCAGATCTGATTTTGATCAAATAAAAAAAAAAATTTTGAAATATATCTCTTGATCCGATCAGATCTGAACGAACCTGGTCCGAAAAATCAGGATTTCCCTTCAACTGGTATCAGAGCCAAGGTTCTAAAAGTATTTAGATCTGATTTTAAATTTATTTTAATTAAAAAATAAGTGATTTTAGATGTCACATGAGATGTGATCAGATCTAAAATTAGAAAAATTAAAATTAAATGATTTGGATCTAAGATTAGAAAATATGCATGACTAGTTCTAAAATAGAATAGTTCTATAGAATAGTCTTGCATGTTTATAATTTAATTGATTAAATCATATTTTAGATCTATTTATTTATTATTTTTTGATATTATAATTATTATAATAATATCTAAAAAATAGTAAATAAAAATTATTTAATTTTAAACATCATATGAGATATGATTGATGCATGTCTAGACTAGTTGTAGAATAGTTCTACATAAGTTGTCTAGATTAGAAGTTTATTTTGATTAAGATCAATTTAAATCTAATTTTTTAGATTATTATGAGATAATTTAGATCTAAAAATATGCATGATTCGATACATGAGATGTATGCAAAATATGCCATGATTAGATCTAATTTGTATATGAGATATATGATATAGATCTAAAACTATTTTGTAGTATTTACATGTTCCTGATTAAGGCATTCCTCTTGGCCGTCCTGATCATAAAAAGAAGGGTTTAAAGGCCCTCTCCTTCCATCTGATGGGGTTCTTATGATGTGTAGGGGTGCTGCACGTGTTCGTCCTTAATCAGAAACCCAAAACTTACTTTCTGCAAAACCCTAGAAAACCCTAGGATTTATTGTGCATATTTTGTTTATGAACCCAACTTAATTAAGAATTAAGATTATGGAATATTAATTAGGTCTAAAATTGAGAATTTTAGATCTAAGACATATTCATAATACTGGGTTCGGGCTTGGGTAGCTCAATTAGGTCTAAGCGGTTGATCAAATCGAATCAAGAGTTGGTTAGATGGGATCAACAATGCTTAAATTGACCATAGGATTAATAGGGTCTGGGTCAAGATCGAGTCACGATCAAGCAAGACCTAATTAGGCTCAGAGGTTAGAGTCTGGATTTAGGTAGTTCTGGCTCAACAATTTGGTGTCTAAGGTAAGTTTGGCACATACGACCGACTTGTTTTTAATTGGAAGCTACTCGACCTGAATGCATTCTTGTACGAGTTAATGGCATATTCCTTCCACCGGTCTCACTTACCTGGCCATATCTGTTGACACAGTTCTGATCTGAGGTGGTCAATAATCCGAGCTAACCCATGCCACTAGGTTAGTCATAATTGTTATGACTATGACAAGTCTAGTTTAATGAGACCTGAATCAATTCTCCCTAAGAAAAGATTAAGTCTGAGGTCTTCCACCATTGTAGATGTGCGGGCCCTTCCCGGGGTTGATTGTTCTCGGACTGGATACAGTGGCTCAGTTGCACCGGGAAGATGCAACCATGTCTATTAGGCATTGGATGCTATGGGCTGGAGGATGAGTTGGGCTCAATATTTTGGATACGGTGAGAGACTCAATTAGGAATCCAGTCTGTGCAAATGGTGGGTCTGACTTAACTAAGGAGTGGATCAATATTTTGGATATGGTGAGATTCATGAATTAGAGACCAAGTTTGGGTGCACCATGATTAGAGAATCATTGAACAAGAGTTGTTCACTCATTGGCTAACCCATCACCAATAACTGTTAGGTGAGGTGATGAGTCAGTTGGTGAGACCGCACCACCCACTAGAAATCATTAATCATGGAGATTTTTGCATCTCTACAGAGGAGTGTAGGGATCCGAGAAAATAGTGGGAGCTAATTTGTTTAAAAATAAAATCTCTAAAGCAAATTGGTCAAGTCATAATTATAGTATCTAACTAGAATCTTTGACTCTCTATAGGAAAATGTCTGCGTCCAACCCATTAGCACGTATCCTGGACACACATAGACTGACTGGATCCAATTATAAAGATTGGCTTAGAAACTATAAAATAGTTTTGGGTTTCGAGAAGTTAACCCATGTATTGGATCAGGACCCTCCCACCTTACCAGCCCATCCATCCGTTGAATAGAGAACGTCTCTAAAAAAATGGATAGATGAAGATAATAAGGCTAGATATTACATATTGGGCTCGATGTCTGATGAGGTTCAGCATCAACATGAAGATATCAGGACTACTCGCCAAATGTTGGCTCACTTGTAAGACATGTTTGGTGAATAGAGTCGCGCAGCCAAGTATCAAGTCACGAAATAACTTTTTAAGGCGTAAGATGGTGATGGCAGTCAGTCCAAGATCACTGTCTGATGATGATCAAGGACTTAAGCTCGATGTGAAAGTTAGACTTACTTGGATCTGTAGAACGATGTTATTCTGCAATCCTTGACTGATGCATATGGGCAATTCATCATGAATTATCACATGCATAAACTTTAAAATTTCTTAGCCAAATTAATAAACATGCTGGTCACTGCTGAGCTTTCTATGAAAGGTTCTAAAGACTCAGTTCTTGCTATGGAATGGACTTCTTCCAAAAAAAAGGTCTGTAGCAAAGAAGAAGGCAGAGCCAAAGAAGAAAGCCACTGTCAAAGAAAAGTGTTTCCATTGCAACAATGACGGCCATGAAAGCGGAACTGCCCTACTTACCTGGCCACCCTAAAGAAGGAGACAGATCCTTCTAGAGGTATGCTCGTTATTGAGTCTAATCTTATGATTTATTTTGCATCCAGTTAGATGCTTGACTCTGGTTCAAGTGCTCATCTGTGCACTTCCATGCAGGTTCTTGAGGATAGCAGAAGGTTGAGGGATGGAGACATGATCCTATGCATCAAAAATGGAACAAGAGTTACTGCAGTGGTGGTGGGAACATACCCTCTTCAATTATCATCTGGTTTAAACTTAGTTTTGAAAGATTGTTATTATGTGCCTGCAGCTAGCAAAAATTTGATTTTCGTTTCATGCTTAGCACTAGAAGGCTATGTGATTATCTTCTTTAAGGACTATTCTAACATTCTTTGTGAAAGAAATAAAATTGCAAATGGTTTCCTTATTAACGTTCTTTATCAGCTACATATTGATGTATCTATTCTAACTATCGAGCAAAACGTGAATGCCAAATGACCTAGGGATAGTCCAAACGATAGGTATCTATGGCACTTGAGATTAGGTCATATAGCAGAAGATAGGATTAACAAATCAGAGAAAAATGGGCTATTGAGTCCGTTGACTTTTGAGTCATATCGAACTTATGAATCTTATCTTCAAGGCAAAATGACTAAACTCCCTTTTGTAGGATATGGAGAAAAGGCCACAGATCTCCTTGCCCTAGTACATACTGATGTGTGCGGCCTATTTGATGTACCGGTTAGAGGCAATTTTGTCTACGTCTTTACTTTTACCGATAATTTATCTAGGTATGGGTATGTGTATCTTATGAGATACAAGTCTGAAGCTTTTGAAAAGTTCAAAGAATTCAGACATGAAGTAGAAAAATAAATTGAAAAACCTATTAAGGTTCTTCGATCAGATCGAGGAGGTGAATATCTTAGTCGGAAATTCCTAGACTATCTCAAGAAAAATGGCATAGTCTCTTAATGGACTCTACCAGGAACACCTCAACTCAATAAAGTTTTAGAATGGAGAAATCAGACTCTATTAGATATGGTCTGATCCATGATGAGCTTCACAGACCTATCTGATTTTCTTTGGGGACACTCATTATTAACTTCAATTTATCTATTAAATAGGGTTTTCTCTAAAACCGTTCCTACCACACCATATGAGATAAGGCACGGTAAGAAACCAAGTCTGAGTCATCTCAGAATTTGGGGTTGTTCGGCTCATGTCAAAGGACAAGAAGCGGACAAGTTAGAGTTTAGATCCTTTAGAGCTCGATTTATAGGATATCCTAAAGAATCATTAGGATACTATTTCTACATTCCAGAAGACCACAATGTGATTATGAGTCGACATGCCATCTTTCTTGAAAAATAGTTTATTCAAGATAGTGGCATTGAAAAGCAGATTAAGCTTGATGAGAATGTCTCACAAGTACAACGAGCTAAGAAGCAATTGGAACCAAATCAGGTTGAGCCAATAAGAATACTAACTCCTCCACCTCGTAGATCAGAAAGAGTTTTCCGTCCTCCTGAAAGATACTTAGGTATTATTTAAGAGAAAGTAGAGAAAATATTCCTCGTAGGCAATGGTGCTCATGGTGATGATCCCAAAACCTACAACGAGGCGATATCAGATATCAACTCTGAGAAATGGCTAGAGGCAATGCAGTCAAAAATTGACTCGATGCACTCAAACCAAGTCTGGACCTTGGTAGATCCACTAGAAGGTATAGTACCTATTGGGTGTAAATGAATCTTCAAGAGAAAGATTGGTGCAGATGGAAATGTGGAGACATTCAAGACTAGACTAGTGGCAAAAGATTATAGTCAATGCGAAGGCATTGACTATCTGGATACCTTTTTCCTAGTGGCTATGCTAAAATCCATCCACCTATTGTTTGTCATTGTAGCCTATTTCGTGGGTTTCACATCCAGTGATACTAATCACAAGGTTTGCAAACTGCAAAGGTCCATATATGGACTTAAGCAAGCATCTCGGAGCTAGAACACTCATTTTAATAATGTGATCAAAACATTTGGTTTCATCAAAAATGAAGAGGAACCATGTGTCTTCAAAAAGGTTAGTGGAGCGCTGTTAACTTCCTCGTATTGTACGTGGATGACATCATCCTTATCGAGAATGATATTCCCATGTTGACCACAGTTAAAATATGGTTATCCAAGGAATTCTCCATGAAAGATCTAGGTGAAGTATCCTTTATTCTAGAAATTAGGATCTATAGGGATAGATCGTATAGGATGCTAGGACTTTCATAGAAGATGTACATATACGAAGTACTAAAAAGGTTTAGTATGGAAAACTCTAAGAGGGGATTAATATCCTTCAGACATGGTATTCATCTTTTCAAGAAGATGTGCCCTAACACACCTGAGAAAATAGAATGCATGAGCAAGATCCCTTACGCTTCTGTAATAGGGAGCCTCATGTATGCCATGCTATGTACACGACCTGATATAGCCCATGCTGTGAGTGTCACAAGCAAATATCAGTTAAATCTTGATGAAGAACACTGGACTTCTGTGAAATGTATCCTTAAGTACTTAAGAAGAACTAAGGATATGATGTTGGTCTTTGGTAACAGAGAACTCTAAAGTCCAGGGATACATAGACTCGGATTTCAAGTCCAATGTAGATGATCGAATGTCGACATCTGGGAGTCTATTTGTGTGTGCAATGGTGGTGCTGTCAGCTAGAAGAAGAGTCCAAGCAAATCATGATAGCAGATTCCATCAAGGAAGTAGAATATATCGCTGCATCAGAGGCTGCGAAGGAAGCATTCTGGTACAAAGTTTGCTGTAGAAATCGGAGTAATGCAATTAGATGCCATTCCTCTGTACTGCGACAACAATGACGCCATAGCTCTTGCTAAGGAGCCGAGGTCTCACCAAAAATCCAAGCACATTGAGCGGCGATACCACCTCATCCGTGATTACCTTTGAGAAGGGTTACGTCAAGGTCAAGAGAGTCAATCCCGTAGATAATGCGGTAGACCCACTTATAAAGTTGTTGTGACAATAAAAAATCGAAGCCCATCTTGAGAAGATGGGACTTAGACTTCTAGCCAATTGGCTTTAGACAAGTGGGAGAGATATATGTATCCTAGAAGCCAGAATTGGCTGACATTTGTAATACACTTCTATATCGTAATTTTAATCAATAAAATGGGTTATTTTTTATCACATATGTGTATCTGTGATACATCCTTTGAGTTAATGGTAATGATAAATCATATTTTCAGGAGTTGAAAATTTAAGACATGAATAATCAATATTAACTCATAAAGTGCTCCCGACCATAGGATCATCACGAGGATGGTGATTGATCCGGAAGGTTGGTGTACAATTATTTCTCTTTAGTAGATGAATCTTAAGTCTATGGTGTGGAGACACCGAAGCGAGAGTACAAGTACTCGTTAGAGAACGAGGGCACTGAGCGTGACCACCTGGAGTAGTCATTAGGAAGTCTACCTTCTCATCAATGACTGACTCGATGCTGCAGTGGTGTGTCTAATTCTTTGATCTGAGGTGCATCGATAGTTCACCTTGAGGGTGTTATAGTTTGACTACACCATAACTCGGTCTCCTAACCATTCGGAACCCTAAGTTGTATGTTGGCTATAGCATGTTCATTGTAGGAACTGGATTGCATCAAGATGGAATCTATCTACCTCGATGGTAGAGGAGCAGCCCTATGATGATCATAAGAATCAAGTCTAGAAGCCCATGGCTAGGGTAGAGTGAAATAACAGAAAGAGTTTCTATTTAGGTTTTCACATCGGACTTGAATCGAATGATTACATCATATGATAGAAACTAGGGTTTGACGAGTTCACCTTAACCCTCATCTAATTGGGTCTCAAGATAGAAGAACTTAATCACACAGGTAGCTGCACCAAGAGGTTCGCATTCAGCTCTGACGGGTTGCCACCATATACTGCTAGGTGTCATTGGTGGATTTTGGGAGCAATTAGAATGATTTAGATGATTGATCATTCTAGTTGTTCGAATCAGAAGAGTTCTGATCCATTGAAAGGAGTTTCGATGATGTCGATGATAGAGATCATGACATATCTCATTACCATACAGAACTGAACCTAATTGGGTCACACAAACAAGGGTTTGAATCTGGTGATCATAAATTGAACTGATCCAATTCAATTGATCTGAATGAGATTCAATTAGGTTCAAGGAAATCGTGCTAGCACTCGATTGAACCTAACGTTCTTCTTTTACTATTATAAATAGTTATCCTGACTGAGCCAAAGAAGTTTGTACTCGATCAGAGGCCTTCACTTGGTCTGACTGGAGCCTGTCCAGATCAAAAAAGGGTCGTCTTATTTTGTAAGACAATACCTGCTATTTTTTGTCACCGCCATTTCTCATCCTTTGACTTTGGTCAAAAGTTGACCTTTGATTGGTCAAATATGGACCATTGACACTTTGACTTCTATCCACATATCACTCACCTATTGGAGAGCTGGTGGGGCTTGTCCTCCTACTAGAAACTGGCAAGAAGGAGGGCGCATGCCAAGGGTGGCGTGCGCCCAAGCTTGAGGCGCCCAGGAGTCCCTGTTGGATAGGAACTCCATCTCCTTATTAATTCTGATTAGACTCCTCCTAAGAACCAACTTTGACTGATCTTAGGCACCATCTAAGGATGAATCAAAGGGACTCTATTCCCACCAATTAGATTTAGATCTGATTTCACAAAAGGTTGTGATTGGTTGGAATGAAGAGGAGTTGGATCATGCATTGTCTATAAATAAGACCCTGCACCCAACTCAAAAAAAAAAGAGCAATCCTCTATGCCCCAAGGCTGCCTCTCTCTTCCTCCTCCATGCCAAGTTCATCTTCTCCCTCTCCTCTCCATGCCCAAAGAAGTTTGGGATCTCAGTTGGTGCAATCTAAAGGAGAGAAAGGTGACAGAAAGCTAGAAGGCTGCGCTACTGCAAAGGACAACTGCTGATCTTTGAAAGCTATTTTGAAGATCCTCCAAATCAGATTCTGATCTAATTTTTTGAGACATGATAGAGAAGAAGAGGATCTCCAGATCCAGCCTGAGTAGATACTGATAAAGGCTAGGCACTTACGTGGCTAGATCTAGAACCTTTCGCTGCTTACAGGATCATCAATGGGTAATAGGATTACCCTACATCAAGGTAAATTAAATCTAATTTAATTTATCTATATTTTATTTTAATTATTAGAATAATAAAAATCATATCTAAAACATCCTAGATCTGATTTGGATCAAAGAGAAAAGTTTTTGAAATATATCTCTTGATTCGATCAGATCTGAACAAACCTGGTCTGGAAAATCAGGATTTTCCTTCAGGAAGGAGAGAAGCAGCCTTATGATGTGGGCAATGGATCAAGCTTCTTAGATCTTGGTGTAGATAGGGTTTTTATACATCCTATTATGCCATGTTGTGCCACATCATCTCGACCAATCATGACCTTTTGTGCAATCAGATCTAAATCTGATTGATGGAATGACATCATCTAATCCAATCAGATGAGAGCCCCTCTGAATCATCCTTAGATAGTGCCAAAATTGATCAAAGACAAGTCCTTGGTGCCACTTAGGTAGAGTCCCCGAAGTAACCTGAAGTCCCATCTATATGGGACTCCGACATCATTATCTTTGGATGCACGCCTCCCTAGGCATACATCGCCTCTCCTTTTCTTTTTTAGTACGGGGACAAATCTCTATCTACTCTCCTATGGGTGCATGACACATGGGCAGATGTCTAAGTGTCAAAGGTCAACGTTTGACCAAATGTCTGAAACAGGATTTAGCAGGTGATGGAAAATGGCAGATGTTATCTTAAATTTATCTCATAAATTAAGACAATCCTTTTCTGACCTAGACAAGCTTCAATCAGACCAAGTAAAGGTACCTGAGTGAGCCAAGACATATTTGGCTCAATCGATGCAAACTTTAATGATAATTAAAGGAGATCATTAGGCTCAATCATGTGCTAGCATAATTTTTTCGAACCTAATTGAATCTAATTCAAATCAGTTGAACTAGGCTAGTCCAATTGATGATATCTAGATCGAAACCCTTATTTGTGTGACTCAGATAGATTCAATTCCGTATGGTAATGAGATATGTCATACTCTCTATCATCAACATCATCGAAACACCTTTCGATAGATCAAAACTTTTTTCATTCAGAGAACTAGTATGATTGATCATCTAAATCATTCTAATTACTCTCAAAATCTACCAATGACGCCTAGCAGCATATTGTGGCAATCCAACAGAACTGAAAATGAACCTCTCGGTGTAGTTATCTATGTGATTAAGTTCTTTGATAGGAATGCGATGTTGTCGTTAAGACACCACATTTATCAGTTTAATCCAACTTCTTAAAATAATTAAAAATTCATAGATAGTAGTGAGTCAGGTTGAATCCATAGGGAAGGTAGTGTTTTTAGATTTGAAATCTTTGATTTTTGGAAAAAAAAAAAAGAAAAGAAAAGAGTTTTGGGATTAGAAGTGAAGTCAAAATATTAAAAGCAAAAATTAAAAGGTGTAGAATTTAAACTTGGTACTATGATCTACTAGTTAGATCTTAGCATCTACTTACAATAAAATAAAAAGTAATAATTCAAAGTGTAGAAATTAAATTATAATAAAATAAAAAAAATAAAATTAAAGAGCATAAAAATAAATATTGCATTAAAAAGTTCAAAATTTAAATACATAAAATAAAAAAAATAAAATATGTTGATCTTTGATCATGGATCGGCATTAGTGGAAAGATGGTGTAGAATCCCCGCTCTTCTTCTCAGCACCAATTTCCTTGAAACAGCCATTAACCCAGAGCCTGGCTTCACCCAGTACCAAGGCTTCACCTTGATCGAAGATGTTGATTTCTGAAGGCCTGGGTCCTTTTTATAGAGCTTGGGAGGCTAGATATTTCTTCTAGAGGCAATGTGGGACTATGGGTTGTTTTAATCTTAAAAATAGGAAGAAATCCAAATGAAATTTTGATTAAAATAGCCTCTATTGAGTTCTTTTAATTCTGATCGTTGGATGGTGATCCGATGCTTCCAAAAATACCAAAAATAGACGTGTAATGGCCCAGATCAAGTCAGATTAATTTTTGACCATTGGATCATGCTTGATGGAGGAATTTACACCATTGATCATGTGCCTGAGAGTTTGATTGTCGTTAGGGGCCTTCTGGACCGTCGGATCAAAGTTGGAATCAAGCGCTGCCGTCCGATGGCAATTCGGATGAAATCAATAATTGAAAAAAACTTGACCATCCAATCTTGACTGCAAACAATCACCACCAAACGATCGCGCATTTACTGTTCCCATGGACCACGTGGACCGACCACATCATGCACCGCAACCAACCAGCGCCTTCTATTGATAGATGAAAAGACCAAAATGTCCTATGAGCCACGATGAATTTTTTGTAAATCCTTTAGGGGTCTAGGTCCACCATGTGGCAAGCTTTGATTCGTCGGTGTCTGCTGAGCTGACGGTCCACACTGTGTTGTAGACCAATTGATGGCTTTTGGTCTTGAGTCGGCTAGCGTGGATGGCTTGGCGCGTCGACTTGGTCGGCTTGGCTCGACACGTTTGGACGCACCGACTGCTGCAGCGTGGTGGCTTGAGCCGTTTGAGCCGTATGTTATTTTTTTATTTAAATTTTTTATTTTATTTCTTTAGAAATTTATATCTTTTTCGTTTTAGCTCCATTTTGCTCCAAACTTATTTCGTTATGATCAAAAAAATGAGCTCTTTCCATTGATTATAAAATTTTATTTTTTAATTTTTATTATTTTATAATTAATTTTTTAATTAATAAAAATATGGATTTCTCAAAAATTATATATAAATTAATCATTAATTATTAAAAAATTATATAAATTAATACTTTTATTATTGAATTTATGATACTTATCACACCCCCCAACTTAAGCTTTGCTCATCCTCGAGTAAAGAAAGAATTTAGTTTTAAACACCTTTTAACTTTAGAGTTTCAAATTTTACCTAAGCAGTTTTCAAAATGGCCATTGATATTCAGTAGAGCTTAAGTGAAATATATCATTAGGGTATTAATACTTATCAATAGAAAAATTAAGTAAAGAGCATTAAATTTTTCTAAACATTTTCTAAATATCCCATCTTTATCTCTGATTTGTCTAAACTTTTATATAGACAAGTGTATTGCTTCTTCCATCCATCATTTATTGATTTTTATTTTTATATTGCCCACTTTTTGATGCAAATATTATTGCTTACTTAGGCAACGAAACTCGGTTACTTGGTGGAAAACCAATGTTATTTTTTTTTTAATGTTGTACCACTATTGAGTGTCTTAATTCCTTAAGCTTTCTATTTGATTTATGTAGTGAGTCTTGGATCAATGACTCCCAAACCAGTTGGATTTAAGGCAGTAGGTATAAAATACCCGTCGGGCTTATTAGCTCGAATCAAATAGGCTACGAGTTAAGACTAGTATTACAACGAGCTTCTTTGTCCTTCCCATCTTTTGATGCGAAACTCAATGCTTGCTTAGGCAAAGAGGCCCAGTTACTCAGTGAGAAGTACTTGGAAACTATTTTGTTAAAATAAATTTGTTATATGAAGAAACATATAGTTATCCTACACAAGCCTATAAAAAGTGGACTTTTCTTTGATGCTAGTAGAAATAATTAGAAATGCTTCAAGGAAAAACTTTTTATATTCTAGACTTAACTCTTTATTGAATTTTCTTAATACTTGATTCCTCAATATCTCATAGATTCTCTGATTTGTGTATCAATTTTCTTTTAAAAATGCTTAGTT
This sequence comes from Cocos nucifera, assembly GCA_006176705.1. NCBI lineage: Eukaryota > Viridiplantae > Streptophyta > Magnoliopsida > Arecales > Arecaceae > Cocos > Cocos nucifera. The sequence continues at coordinate 70,841 of QRFJ01004068.1, read as the reverse complement.
TAATTTGATTCTTAAGCATAATCAGGTGTCTAAATACTAAATACTAACTTTTTGAGGACTTAAAATTTTTTATTTTTCTCCTCCCAACTTAATCGACATTGTCCTCAATGAAGAAGAAAATAAATAAATAAATAAAGGGTGTAATAAAGAACATGCAAGAATACACCAGACTACATTTTTGGTCCAACACATGCCTTTGAAAATTTGGGCTCTCCCTCCAACTTATTCAAATTATCCTAAAAAGAAAATAGACTAAAAAGATAAATCAGATAAAAAACTAAATATTGGGTTGCCTTCTAACAAGCGCTAAGTTTACCATCTTCAGCCAGACACAATGCAACTTACTATCCTATGTCAAATATTGGATTGACAAATTTCAATGATTTTGGATTGCCAATCTCAGAAAGTTGATTTATAATTCCATTATTGATATAATCATTATTAATTTTAGAGATATAATTTATGATCCCATTCTCAGACCCATGTTTATTAAGAATTTCTCCTATTTGTTCTTCTAAAATGCTCATGAATGGAGTTTTAGGAGTTACGTTTGGTTCAATGAGTGCTGGAATGATGATTAAAGATGGTTTTAATTCTGAAGATAAATTAATATGATCTTATTTAAATAACTTCATTGACATTTTATTACATGCCTCTTGATTTTTGTAAGAAGAACCAGCTTCTAGGATTGAAGAAAATAGGACATTAGGTTTATAAGTCTTGGATAAATCATCTATTCTTTTTTTTCTTTTTTCTATCTCATTTAAATTGGAACCAGCATCAGTACTAGTTTTTGACTCGGGTTCTTCTATGTGGTTAGTCTCAGTACTAACCTATTCCTCTAAATTTTTATTTTGGCTAGCATCAGTACTAGCCTTTCTCACCTGGTCTTGGTATGGGTCCATAAAAGTTCTATAGCTTTTAAGTTCAGAAATTACTTTGGCATTCTTTAATTAAGGATTCTTAAGTGAGACATTAAATTGATAACTTGGTCCAGGTGGTTGGTGGACATTAGATGGGTTATTTAAAATTGGTAGGTTCGGTAGTTGATCTAGTTCTCTCCTCATGTTAAACTCAACTAATTATCCTATTTGAACTTCTACCTTAGCGATAGATTGCTGTTGAGTCAGAATCAATTGTTGAAGTTGGTTAAATCTATCATCAGCTAGATTGGTCTATTGAGGAGGTGGGTATGAGAGCTGATTATGATGTGGTGGCTGGAAAGGCTTACTAGACTGACCTCTGTTATAAGTATAGTTCTGGTATTGAGATCTATTCTGATAATTTTGCACTGATGGAGTTTGGGTCTGAGCCTGAGTCTATTATGATTTTCAAGAAAAATTAGGATGGTTTCTCCAGCTAGAGTTACATGAATTTAAAAATGGATCATTAACTGGCTTGGAGTAGTCTTTAGTAGCTTGGACTTGTTCTTGGATAAAAGGTGAAAACTATGCAGTCCTAGGACATTCACTCATATGATGGGTTGGGCTAGCACAGATTGAATAAATCTCCTGATAATTAGAAGATGATGTGAATTATGCAGGAGATTATTGACATAGGATTAGGACTTGATTTAATTTTTGAGCAAGAAAGTCTACTTTATTTATCAAATTTAAATTAGTCCTATGACTAGATTCTAGATGTTTAAATTCATGGATCCCTACCCAGGTTTGGTGGAAAGGCAATGAAGCATTGTTAATTGAGTTTTCACTCAGGATTTCAAATAAGGTATAGGCTTCGTCCTCACTTTTGTTCATGAATGCACCTCCACGGGATGCATCTACTATCTATCTGTATTGGTCTCCTAAATCCTAATAGAAAGCTTGAACTATTTTTCACTTAGATAGACCATGGTGAGGACATTTTCTAAGAAGTTCCTTAAGTCTCTCCTATGACTCGTGAATCTGTTTCCCTGGAAGCTGAGCAAATCCAGTGATAGCTCGCCTCATAGTATTGGTTCCGCCTATGGGGTAAAATTTTTTAAAAAATTCACTTTGCAAGTCAGCCCATGTTTTAATTGGTCTCCCTATTGTCCCAAGCCAGTACGTGGCTTTGTCTTTTAATGATAAGAGAAATAAAATTACTCTAAGAGCATCATTAGTTAAATTTTGAATTCTCACCATAGAACAGATTTCTAAGAATTCATCTAGATGTTTATAAGGATGTTCATTGGTGTTCTCATAAAAAGATGGAAGCATCTGGATTGTAGTCGGCTTGATCTCATAGTGGATAGCATGTATTTTAGGTAATTGGATACAAGTTGATGGATTATAGGTGGAAGGAATAAAGTATTCTTTCATCTACTTAGGTGATTCTCTAAAATTTTCAGCCATTTGATTATCGGGTTTAATATAATTCAGTCTTTTAATTAAGTTCAACTAAATCAAAAAAAGTGATTTCCTACCGTGCATGTATTAGTATAACCCTAACATATGGTTAAAATTTTTTTTAGAATATTTTAGAATTTTATATATATATTTATTTTATTATTTTATTATATTAAATTTTTTAAATTATTTTATTTATTAATTTTAATTTTATTTAATTTAATTTAATTATTATTTTTAATATTTTTTTAGTTAGTTAAATTTAATTTTTATTTTATTTTATTTTTATAGGAGAAAGAAGAAGAAAGAAAGAAGAGTTCTAAAGAAGAGGTCCTAAGAAGTCCTAGAACTAAGAAGAGAGAAAAGAATTAGGTTTAATTAGGTTTGATGTTGGTTAGCAATCAAGTTGATCAATCAATCCTAACATGGTTATCCTAGATTCAGATAGCTCCTAACTACCAAGGTCATCTTTAAGCCCTCCAAGTGTAAGATCAACCAATCAACTAGCCAGGTAAGTGTAAGGTCGGTAGGAGTCCCCCCCATTGCTTGCCTTAGACACCAATTATGCTTGGCCAGTTAAGCTAATGGAACTAATTAGAAACCACCTTCCTTCGGGCCCAGTCATCTTTGAACCACTTTCCTAGACACCAGTCAAATTGACTAACCCTAATCTGGTTCAACTCTTAGGGTTTTTTGTCCTATTGAGCTCGAGTTCTTAGGACTGATGTCTAATTGATTTTAAAATTAAAGGCTTAGGTCAATGCAGGATGCTGGTTGGTTATTTGTGGGCCAAGAATGGGTGATCAAATCCCCGCCTTATCTTGTTTAATTAGATTGTGCCCTTAATTTGGTTTAATATGGATATGCACAAAAAATTTTAAATCAAAGGGTTCTATGCTATTTAAACTAGATGCATGCAACTAATTGAATTCTGAAAGGCTTACCTTGCCTCCAGCAATCACCAAAAAAAATAAAAATAAAAATAAAAATAATATGATGCATGCTCTAAGCAGTTAGAATTTCTAATCTTATCATGAGATTTTTAATTAGATTTAAATGAATATTTTTTAAAATTAATTTAAAAATAAAATAAATAAATAAATAAAATAAAATAAAAAGCGAACTAGGGTTAGGATTGATCTCACCAAGCAAAACTATTGGTTCTTTTTATTCTTTAACCTCTTTTTCTGCAAAATAATAATAAAAAAATTAGCAAGCAATATTTATAAAAAATTTATTTATAATTTATTTATAGAAAAATCAAAGAGCTTAAAAATTTAATGTCCATGCCTTTTCCGGCAATGGCGCCAAAAACTTGATAGGAACGCGACGTTGTCGTTAAGACACCATGTTTATCAGCTTAATCCGACTTCTTAAAATTTTTAAAAATTCATAGATAGCAGTGAGTCGGGTCGAATCCATGGAAAAGGGAGTGTTTTTAGATTTGAAATCTTTGATTTTTGAAAAAAAAAGAAAAAAAAAATAGTTTTAGGATTAGAAGTAAAATCGAAAAATTAAAAGCAAAAATTAAAAGGTATAGAAATTTAAACTTGGTACTAAGATCTACTAGTTAGATCTTAGCATCTACTTGCAATAAAATAAAAAGCAATAATTTAAAGTGTAGAAATTAAATTATAATAAAAATAAAAATAATATGAAATTAAAGAGCATAAAAATAAATATTGCATTAAAAAATTCATAATTTAAATACATAAAATAAAAAAATAATAAAATAGGCTGATCTCTGATCTTGGATCGGCATTGGTGGAAAGATGGTACAGAAGCTCTGCTCTTCTTCTCGGCACCAATTACCTTGAAGAAGCCATTAACCCAGAACCTGGCTTCACCCTGTACTAAGGCTTCACCTTGATCGAAGATGTTGATTTCTGAAGGCTTGGGTCCTTTTTATAGAGCTAGGGAGGCTAGATATTTTTTCTGGAGGCAATGTGGGACTAAGGGTTGTTTTAATCTTGGAAATAGGAAGAAATCTGAGTGAAATTTGGATTAAAATAGCCCCTATTGAGTTCTTTTAATTCTGACCGTTGGATGGCAATCCGATGCTTCCAGAAATATCAAAAATAGATGTGTAATGGCCTAGATCAAGTTGGATTAATTTCTGACCATCGAATTGCACTTGATGGTGTAATTTATGTCATTGATCATGCGCCTAAGAGTTTGATCGCCGTCGGGGGCCTTCTGGACCGTCGAATCGAAGCTAGAATCAAGCGCTGTCGTTCGATGGCGATTCGGGTGAAATCAGCAATCGAAAAAAAACTTGACCATCCGATCTTGATCGCAAATAACAACCACTGCACGATCGCACATTTACTGTTCCCGTGGACCACGTGGATCGGCCACGTCGTGCACTGCAACCAATCAGCGCCTTCTATTCATAGAAGAAAAGAGCAAAATGCCCTGTGAGCTGCGATGAATTTTCTTTAAACCCTTTAGGGGTCTAGGTCCACCACGTGGCAAGCTCTGATTTGCTGGTGTTTGCTGAGCTGGCGGTCCACACTGTGCTGTAGACCGGCTGATGGCTTCTGGACTTAAGTTGGCTAGCGTGGATGGCTTGGCACGCCGGCTTGGTTAGCTTGGCTCGATGCGTTTGGACGCGCCAACTGCTGTGGCATGGCAGCTTGAGCCGTTTGAGCCGTATGTTATTTTTTTTATTTAAATTTTTTATTTTATTTCTTTAGAAATTCATATCTTTTTCATTTTAGCTCCGTTTTGCTCTAAACTTATTTTATTATGATTAAAAAAATGGGCTCTTTCCATTGATTATAAAATTTTATTTTTTAATTTTTATTATTTTATAATTATTTTTTTAATTAATAAAAATACAAATTTCTTAAAAATTATATATAAATTAATCATTAATTCTTAAAAATTAATATGAATTAATTAATAAATTAATACTTTTATTAGTGAATTTACGGTACTTATCATTCTTCTATCTTGAGCTCCGACTGGATTAGGGTTAAGGTAATCTCGTCAAATCCTAATATCCATCATATGATTAATCATTTAATTCAAGTGGAATGTAAAAATCTTAACAGAAACTCTTTCTATTATTTCACTCAGCCATGGCCATGGGCTTATGGACTTGATTCTCATAATCATCATAGAGCTTTTCCTCATCTATCGAGGTAGATAGATCTCCTATTGGTGCAATCCAATTCCTATAATGAACATGCTATAGCCAACATACACATCAGAATTTTGAATGGTTAGGAGACTGAGTTATGGTGTAGTCAAACTATAACACCCTCAAGGTAAACTATCGATGTACCTCAGATCAAAAAACCAAACACACAACTGCAGCTTTGAGCCAGTCATCGATGAGAAGGTAGACTTCCTAATGACTGCTCGAGGTGGTCAGGCTTAGTGCCCTTGTTCTCTAACGAGTATCTGTACTCTCGCTCTAGTGTCTCTACATCATAGAATCAAGGCTCATTTACTATAAAAAAGTGATTGTATACTGATAGGGATGCGATGCTGTCGTTAAGACACCGTGTTTATCAGTTTAATCCGACTTCTTAAAATTATTGAAAATGCATAGATAGTGGTGAGTCGGGTCGAATCCATAGGGAAGGTAGTGTTTTTAGATTTGAAATCTTTGATTTTATAAAAGAAAAAGATAAAAAAGAAGAATTTCGAGATCAAAAGTAAAGTCAGAAAATAAAAAAAATAAAAATTAAAAGGTGCAGAAATTTAAATTTGGTACTAAGATCTATTAGTTAGATCTTAGCATCTACTTGCAATAAAATAAAAAGTAATAATTAAAGTATAGAAATTAAATTACAATAAAAAGCAAGAATTTAAAATGTAAAAATAAAATTTTTATTAACTAAAATTTTAGAATTTAAATACATAAAATTTAAAAAATAAAATAAAATAGCCTGATCTCTGATCTTGGATCGGCATTGGTAGAAAGATGGTGTAGAAGCTCGGCTCTTCTTCTCGGCACCCTTTGCTTCGAAGCAGCCTTTAACCCATAGCCTGGCTTCGCCCTATACCAAAGCTTCACCTTGATCGGAGATGTTGATTTTTGGTGGCCTAGGGTCCTTTTTTTAGAGCTAGGAGGGCTGGATATTTTTTCTAAAGGCAATATGGGACTAATAGCCTTTGTAATCGTAAAAAAACAAAAAAAATTGGATAAAATTTGAATCAAAATAGCTCTGATATGACTCTGGTAAATCTGATAAAATCCAGTCGTTCAACAGGAATCCAACGGTCCAAAAATCATCAAAATCGGATGCAGATAAGCTCAGATCGGGTCGGATTAAATTCTGGCCGTTGGATCGCGCTTGATCGAGGAAATCTGGCCGCAAATCATGCTTCGGGAGTCTTGATCACCGCCGGCAGCATTCTGGACCGTCGGATCATCGCCTGGATCGAGCGCTGCCATCCGATGGTGATCCGCATGATGTTTGTATCTGAATAAAATTCGGAAGCAACCACAGCCGTCCGATCCTGACCGCAAACAACCACATCCGTCCGATCGCGCAATAACTGTTCCCATGGACCGCGTGGACCGGCCGCACCGCACACCGCAACCAATCAGCGCCGCTGTTGTCGGACGAAAAGACTAAATTACCCTTGTGAGCCGCGATAAATTTCTGTAGACCCTTAAGGGGTCTAGGTCCACCACGTGGCAATCTCTGATTCGCCGGAATTTGCTGAGCTGGCGGTCCACGCCTAGATCGTGGACCGGCTGATGGCTTCAACGGCTGAGTCGGCTTGATGGCTTGGCTTGGCTTGGTGGCTCGGCTTACGGAGCCGGCTGAGCCATTTTCTTTTTTTTATTTAATTTTTATTTATTTTATATTTTTCAAAATTCATATCTTTTCCATTTTAGCTCCGTTTTACTTGAAATTTATTTCGTTGTGATCAAAAAAATGAGCTCTTTCTATTGATAATAAAATTTTATTTTTTAATTTTTATTATTTTTATTTTTTTATTATTTTTTAATTAATTTTTTAATTAATAAAAATATGAATTTTTTAAAAATTATATATAAATTGATTATTAATTCTTAAAAATTAATATCAATTAATTGATAAATTAATACTTTTATTGGTGAATTTATGATGCTTATCACACCCCCCAACTTAAGCTTTGCTCGTCCTCGAGTAAAGAAAGAATTTAGTTTTAAATACCTTTTAACTTTAGAGTTTCGAATTTTACCTAAGCAATTTTCAAAATGGCCATTGATATTCAGTAGAGCTTAAATGAGATATATCATTGGGGTATTAATACTTATCAATAGAAAAATTAAGTAAAGAACATTAAATTTTTCAGAACTTTTTCTAAATTATTCCACTTTTATCTCTGATTTGTCTAAACTTTCATATAGGCAGGTGTATTGCTACTTCCATCCTTCATTTATTAATTTTTATTTTCACATTGCCCACTTTTTGATGCGAATATCATTGCTTACTTAGGCAACGGGACCCGGTTACTCGGTGGGAAACCAATGTTTCTTTTTTTTTTTTTTTTTTTTTTTTTTTTTTTAACGTTGTACCACTATTGAGTGTCTTAACTCCTTAAGCTTTCTATTTGATCCATGTAGCGAGTCTTGGGCCAATGACTCCCAAACCAGTTGGCTTTAGGGCACTAGGTATAGAATACCCCTCGGGCTTACTAGCTCGAATCAAATAGGCTACGAGTTAAGACTAGCTTTACAACGAGCTTCTTTGCCCTTCCCACCTTTTGACGCGAAACTCAATGCTTGCTTAGGCAAAGAGGCCCGGTTACTCAGTGAGAAGTACTTGAAAACTATTTTATTAAAATAAATTTTTATATGAAGAAACGTATAGTTACCCTACACAAGCCTATAAAAAGTAGACTTTTCTTTGATGCTAGTAGAAATAATTAGAAATGCTCCAAGAAAAAATTTTTTTATGTTCTAGACTTAACTCTTTATTGAATTTTCTTAATACTTGATTCCTCAATATCTCATAGATTCTCTAATCTGTGCATCAATTTTCTTTTTAAAATGCTTAGTTTAATTCGATTCTTAAGCATAATCAAGTATCTAAATACTAAATACTAACTTTTTTCGAGGACTTAAAATTTTAAAATTTTTTTATTTTTCTCTCCCCCCAACTTAATCGACATTGTCCTCAATGGAGAAGAAAAAAATAAAGGATGTAATAAAAAAAATGGAAGAATACACCTAACTCAGTATATTTATTTATTTATTTATTTATTTATTTATTTTTTGGTCCAGCACATGCCTTTACAAATTTGAGCTCTCCCTCCAACTTATTCAAATTATCCTAAAAAAAGATAAACTAAAAAGATAAATTAGATAAAAACTAAATATTGGGTTGCCTCCCAACAAGCGCTAAGTTTACCGTCTTCAGCCAGACACAATGTGCAGCTCACTATCCTGTGTCGAATATTGGATTGACAAATTCCAATGGTTTTGGATTGCCAATCTCAGAAAGTTGATTTTTAATCCCATTATTGATATATTCACTGTTAATTTTTGGGATATATTTTATGATTCCATTCTCAGACCCATGTTTATTAAGAATTTACTCCTATTTGTTCTTCTAAAATGCTCATGAATGGAGTTTTAGGAGTTAAGTTTGATTCAATGGGTGCTGGAATGGTGACTAAAGGCGGTTTTAATTCTGGAGGTAAATTAATGTGATCCTGCTTAAACAACTCCATTGACATTTCATTACATGCCTTTTGATTTTTATAAGAAGAACCAGCTTCTAGGGTTGAAGGGAATAGGACATTAGGTTTATAAGTCTCGGGTAAATCATCTATTCTCTTTTTCCCTTATTTCTATCTCATTTAAACTGGAACTAGCATCAGTACTAATTCCTGGCTTGGGTTCTTCTATGTGGTTAGTCTCAGTACTAACCAGTTCCTCTAAATTTTTCATTTTGGCTAGCATCAGTACTAGCCTCTCTCACCTGGATCTTGGTATGGGTCCATAAGAATCCTATAGCTTTTAAGTTCAGGAATTACTTTGGTATTCTCAAATTGGAAGATTCTTAGATGAAACATTAGATTGATAATTTAATCCAGGTGGTTGGTGGTCATTAGGTGGGTTATTTGAAATTGGTAGGTTCGGTAGTTGATCTAGTTCTCTCCTCATGTTAGACTCAACTAATTATCCTATTTGAGCTTCTAGTCTGGCGATAGATTGCTGTTGAGTTAGAATTAATTGTTGAAGTTGGTTAAATCTATCATCAGCTAGATTGGTCTGTTGAGGAGGTGGGTATGAAGGCTGATTATAATATGATGGCTGGTTAAACTGACTAGGCTGACCATTATTATAGGCATAATTTTGATAATTTTGCTCAAGTGAAATTTGGGTCTGAGCCTGAGTCTGTTGGGATGTCCAAGAAAAATTAAAGTTACTCCAATCTGAATTATATGAATTTGAAAATGGGTCATTAATCAATTTGGAGTATCCTTGAGTAGCTTGAACTTGTTCTTGGATAAAATATGGAAACTGTGCAGTCATAGGATATTCACTTACATGATGGGTTGGACTAGCACAGATTGAATAACTCTCCTGATAATAGAAGAATTATTGTGAGGAGATTGTTGACCTAGGGTTAGGAGTTGATCTATTTTCTGATCAAGAAGGTCAACTTTATCTAATTTTTGGACTATTAGATTTCATATTAGCCATTTGATTATTATGTTTAATGTGAATCAACCATTCAATTAAGTTCAACTAAATCAGAAAAATGATTTCCTACCATGCATGTATTAGTGTAACCCTAATGTATGGTTTCAAAAAAATTTTTAGAATATTTTTATTTATTTATTATTATTATTATTTTATTATATTAAAAATTAATTTTTTTAATTATTTTTATTTTTAATTTTATTTAATTTAATTTAATTTAATTATTAATTTTTAGTTAGTTTAATTTTTATTTTATTTTATTTTTAGAGGAGAAAGGAGAAGAAAGAAAAAAGAGTTCTAAAGAAGAGGTCCTAAGGAGTCCTAGAACTAAGAAGAAAGAGAAGAATTAGGTTTAATTAGATTTAATGTTGGTTAGCAATCAAGTTGGTCAATCAATCCTGACTAAGGGTTATCCTAGATCTAGACAGCTCCTAACTGCCAAGGTCACCTTCAAGCCCTCCAAGTGTAGGATTAGCCAATCAACTAGCCAGGTAAGTGTAAGGTCGGTGGGAGTCCCCCCGTTGCTTGCCTTAGACACCAATTGTGCTTGGCCAGGTAAGCGAACGGAACCAATTAGAAACCACCTTCCTTCGGGCGCAGTCATCCCTGAACCACTTTCCTAGACACCAGTCAAATTGACTTATCCTAACCAGGTTCAACTCTTAGGATTCCTTATCCTATTGAGCTCGAGTTCCTAGGGTTGATGTCTAATTGATTTTTTAAATTAAAGGCTTAGGTCAATGCAGGATGCTGGTTGGTTGTTTGTGGGCTAAGGAAGGGTGATCAAATCCCCACCTTATCTTGTTTAATTGGGTTGTGCCCTTAATTTGATTTAATATGAATATGCACGAAAAAAAAAATTCAATCAAAGGGTTTTATGCAATTTAAACTAGATGCATGCAACTAATTGAATTCTGAAAGGCTTACCTTGCCTCCAGCAATCACCAAAAAAAATAAAAATAAAAATAAAAATAAAACTAAAACTAATATGATGCATGCTCTAAACAGTTAGGGATTTCTAATCTTATCATGAGGCTTTTAATTAGGTTTAAATGGAATATTTTTTTAAATTAATTTAAAAATAAAATAAATAAATAAATAAATAAAAAGAAAAGAGGACTAGGGTTAGGATTGATCTTACCAAAATTAGATGCTTTCTTCGTTTTCTCCTTTTTTTTCTACAAAATAAATAAAAAAAAATTAGTAAGCAATATTAAAAAAATATAATTAATTTATAAAAAAAATCAAAGAAATCAAAGAAAAAAATAGCATCTATTCCTTCCCCGGCAACGGCGCCAAAAACTTGGTGCGTTTGCCGAAATTATTTTTAATAAATCAAAGAAATCAAAATCAAAAATCAAAAACCTTCCCCGGCAACGGCGCCAAAAACTTGATAGGAACGCGATGTTGTCGTTAAGACACCGTGTTTATCAGTTTAATCCGACTTCTTAAAATTATTGAAAATGCGTAGATAGTAGTGAGTCGGGTCGAATCCACAGGGAAGGTAGTATTTTTAGATTTGAAATCTTTGATTTTATAAAAGAAAAAGATAAAAAAGAAGAGTTTTGAGATCAAAAGTGAAGTCGGAAAATAAAAAAAAATAAAAATTAAAAGGTGCAGAAATTTAAACTTGGTACTAAGATCTACTAGTTAGATCTTAGCATCTACTTGCAATAAAATAAAAAGTAATAATTAAAGTATAGAAATTAAATTATAATAAAAAATAAAAATTAGAAATTAAAAATGCAAAAATAAAATTTTTATTAATTAAAATTTTAGAATTTAAATACATAAAATTTAAAAATAAAATAAAATAGCCTGATCTCTGATCTTGGATCGGCATTGGCAGAAAGATGGTGTAGAAGCTCGGCTCTTCTTCTCGGCACCCGTTGCTTCGAAGCAGCCTTTAACCCATAGCCTGGCTTCGCCCTGTACCAAAGCTTCACCTTGATCGGAGATGTTGATTTTCTGATGGCCTGGGGTCCTTTTTATAGAGCTAGGAGGGCTGGATATTTTTTCTAAAGGCAATATGGGACTAATAGCCTTTGTAATCGTAAAAATACAAAAAATTTGGATAAAATTTGAATCAAAATAGCTCTGATATGACTCTGATAAATCTGATAAAATCCAGCCATTCAATAGGAAATCCAACGGTCCAAAAATCATCAAAATCGGATGCAGATAAGCTCAGATCGGGTCGGATTAAATTCTGGCCGTTGGATCGCGCTTGATCGAGGAAATCTGGCCGCAAATCGTGCTTCGGGAGTCTTGATCACCGCCGGCAGCATTCTGGACCGTCGGATCATCGCCTGGATCGAGCGCTGCCGTCCGATGGTGATCCGCGTGATGTTTGTATCTGAATAAAATTCGGAAGCAACCACAGCCGTCCGATCCTGACCGCAAACAACCACATCCGTCCGATCGCGCAATAACTGTTCCCATGGACCGCGTGGACCGGCCGCACCGCACACCGCAACCAATCAGCGCCGCTGTTGTCGGACGAAAAGACTAAATTACCCTTGTGAGCCGCGATAAATTTCTGTAGACCCTTAAGGGGTCTAGGTCCACCACGTGGCAATCTCTGATTCGCCGGAATTTGCTGAGCTGGCGGTCCACGCCTGGATCGTGGACCGGCTGATGGCTTCAACGGCTGAGTCGGCTTGATGGCTTGGCTTGGCTTGGTGGCTCGGCTTGCGGAGCCGGCTGAGCCGTTTTCTTTTTTTTTTATTTAATTTTTATTTATTTTATATCTTTCAAAATTCATATCTTTTCCATTTTAGCTCCGTTTTACTTGAAATTTATTTCATTGTGATCAATAAAATGAGCTCTTTCTATTGATAATAACATTTTATTTTTTAATTTTTATTATTTTTATTATTTTATTATTTTTTTAATTAATTTTTTAATTAATAAAAATATAAATTTTTTAAAAATTATATATAAATTGATTATTAATTCTTAAAAATTAATATCAATTAATTGATAAATTAATACTTCTATTAATGAATTTATGATGTTTATCATATACCAACTTTCCAGATCAATCACCATCCTCATGATGATCCTACGGTCAAGAGCATTTGATGAGTTAATAATGAAAATTCATGTCTAAAATTTTCAACTCTTGAAAATAAGAACCATCATTGCCATTAACTCAAAGGATGTATCACAGAGACTAAATACACATTATGATAGAAAATAACCCATTTGATTATTTACAGTCAAAATTATAATTTTGCCCTTAGAAGTGTATAACAAGTGTCAGTTAATTCTGGCTTCTAGGGCACACATATCTAACAAGAAGAAGCTCTCCTTTGAACCTAGCATAATAAATATTTTTAGGACATCAACCATTATCGTCCTAAAGGAGAAGATTTGTCTTCTCCTAAGGTTTATTCCATATGTCTTTTTATTTCTGATTTAGGGAGATCTAAGGGTTGGATTCCTCCCTCATTTCTCCTCATGTTCTTCATCTCTTGAATTATCCAAGAGATTTGAAGAACATGTATTTGATTAACTATTAGGAGGGATTCGCAAGAAGCTAGCACTTCGAGCAGATCTTCATTCGACAAACCTTTGACCTATGTTGTAGGTTCGTGTGGATCATCTGTAAAGGTCGAACATATGTGCGGCTCCAAAGACAACAATAGATTTAACCAAGGAGTTCTCAACCCATGCATTGGTAAGAGATCTGATCTCTTGGTGACCTAGATGTGATCTAGGATTAGATCTAGAATTATTGTAAATCTAGATATTGATATGATCAATACCATTTATGATTAATTTAATTTTAGACTTATATTTGTATCATAACATGTTATAGATCCTTGATGTAGGATTTTGTAATTTGATTACATGCATGTTGTAGATTAAATAGTTCAATTTATGTCTTCCACTGCTTTATATTTCAAAAAAATTTTGAAATCTATGCATGAAATCTTGCATGCTTTTCTTTCAGTGGTATTGGAGCATCTAGGTTTGATTATAACATATTTATGTATATTTTATATTAAATTTAAAAATTAAAATTAATTAAAGATTGCACATACTGCCATAAGATTGTCCTGTTGTAAGGTTAACTCCTTACCATGAAAAGGTTATCCTAGTATGTGCTGATCTAAATCAAAATCATGAATTATTTAGATTAGATCTAAAAAAAATTATGATTTACTTTTTTTAATTTAAATTTAAAATTTAATAGATATTAGATCTATTATAGATTATTTTGATTAGATCTAAATAATATCAGGATTGTACATAATACCATAAGATTGTCCTACTGTAAGATTTATCCCTTACAGTGGAAATATTATCCTAGTATGTGCTGATTCGAAAAACTTAAATCATAAATATGTTAGATGAGATCTAAAATGATTTATAATTCATTTTTAGATTTTAAATCTAAATTTAAATAATTTATGATCTAATCCACATGATGTGTCTTTTGTTTGGATCTAATCCTCTTAATGCAAATGTTGATTTGTAATTTTTATTTTGAATCTAGAATGTATATGTATGACTTATTTATTTTATAAAAATTAAATCGCAACTTACTTTCTACAAAATTCTAGATTTGAAATTCTAGAACATGATCTAAATAATGAAACAAATCAGATCTAAAACTATATATTGAATATGATTCAATACAATTTGAAAAATGTTTCAAACAATAAAATTAGAAACTAGTTCTGAGATTCCATAAACCTAAACCTATAAAACTTGAACTTAATTGAGAATTAAATGATTGTTTAGGATCTAGGTTTGTGTGAAGAAGTACTAACTTTTATGATCTCCAATTGGTTTGCTGAAAATAATGAAGGAAAATCCTGATTTTCCGGTCCAGGTTCGTTCAGATCTGATCAGATCAAGAGATATATTTCAAAAATTTTTCTCTTTGATCTCAATCAGATCTTGATATGTTTCAGATCTGATTCTTATTATTTTAATAAAAATAAAATAAAATAAGATAAATTAAATCAAATTTAATTTACCTGATTTGGGTAATCCTATTACCCTGTTGATGATCCTGATTGCAGCGGAAGGTTCTGGATCTTAGCCACGCAAGCGCCTGGCCTCTACCGGTATCCACTCGGGTTGGATCTGGAGATCCTCTTCTTCTCTATCACACCTCCAAAAATCAGATCTGGATCTGATCTGGAGGATCTTCAAAACTCTTTTGAAGATCTGCAGTCGTCCTTTTGCAGCAGCGCAGCCTTCTTGCTTTTGATCGCCTTTCTTTGATCTGAATCGCACCAACCAAGTCCAAAACTCCTTTTGGACGTGGAGAGCAAGGGGAGAAGAGAGTATGGCATGGAGAAGGAGGGGAGAGGCAGCCTTGGGGCGTGGGGTTTCTCAATTGAATTCATTAATTAGGAGTTGGGCGCAGGGTCTTATTTATAGACTAAGCTTGTGATCCAACTCCTCTTCCTCCCAACCAATCACAACCCTTTGTGAAATCAGATCTAAATCTGATTGGTTGGGAATAGAGACCCCTGGATTCCTCCTTAGAGGGTGCCTAAGACCAGTCAAACTGGATTCTTAGTAGAACTCTAATTGGAATCCAAAAAGGAGGATGGAGTCCTTGTCCAACAAGGACTCCTAGGCGCCTCCTACTTGGGCTCACGCCACCCTTGGCGTGCGCCCTTCTCCTTGCCAGGTTCTGGCAGGGGGACAGGCCCCCACCAGCTCTCCAATAGGTGCATGACATGTGGTCAAAAGTCAAAGGTGTCAATGGTCAACGTTTGACCAGTCAAAGGTAGACTTTTGACCAAAGTCAAAGAACAAGAAATGGCAGGTGACCAAAAATGGCAGGTAATGTCTTACAAATAAGACAACCTTTTCTGACTTGGACAACCTCCAGTCAGACCATATGAAGGCCTCTGATTGAGCACAAACTCCTTTGGCTCAGTCAGGACAACTTATTTATGATAGTAAAAAAGAAGAACGTTAGGTTCAATCGAGTGCTAGCACGATTTCCTTGAACCTAATTGAATCTCATTCAGATCAATTGAACTAGATCAGTTCAATTGATGATCACCAGATTCAAACCCTTGTTTGTGTGACCCAGTTAGGTTCAGTTCTGTATGGTAATGGGATATGTCATGATCTCTATCATAGACATCATCGAAACTCCTTTCGATGGATCAGAACTCTTCTGATTCGAACAGCTAGAATGATCGATCATCTAAATCATTCTAATTGCTCCCAAAATCCACCAGTGACACCTAGCAGTATATGGTGGCAACCCATCAGAGCTGAATGCGAACCTCTTGGTGCAGCTACCTGTGTGATTAAGTTCTTCTATCTTGAGCCCCGATCAGATTAGGGTTAAGGTGAACTCGTCAAACCCTAGTCTCTGTCATATGATGTAATCATTCGATTCGAGTCCAATGTGAAAATCTAAATAGAAACTCTTTCTATTATTTCACTCTACCATGGCCATGGATTTCTGGACTTGATTCTCATGATCATCATAGGGCTACTCCTCTACCACCGAGGTAGATAGATTCCATCTTGATGCAATCCAGTTCCTACAATGAACATGCTATAGCCAACATACACCTCAGGGTTCCATATGGCTAGGAGACCGAGTAATGGTGTAGTCAAACTATAACACCCTCAAGGTGAACTGCCGATGCATCTCAGGTCAAAGAACCAGACACACTACTGCAGCATCGAGTCAGTCATTGACGAGAAGGTAGACTTCCCTAATGACTACTCGAGGTGGTCACGCTCAGTGCCCTCGTTCTCTAACGAGTACCTGTACTCTCGCTCCGGTGTCTCCACACCGTAGACTCAAGACTCATCTACTAAAGAGAAGCGATCGTACACCAACCTTCCGGATCAATCACCATCCTCGTGATGATCCTATGGTCGGGAGCTGTTTATGAGTTAATAATGATTATTCATGTCTTAAATTTTCAACTCTTGAAAATATGAATTATCATTACCATTAACTCAAAGGATGTATCACAGACACTAAACACACATATGTGATAGAAAATAACCCATTTTATTAATTATAGTCAAAATTATAATTTTGCCCCTAGAAGTGTATTACAAGTGTCAGCCAATTCTGGCTTCTAGGGCACATATATCTAACAATCTCCCACTTGTCTAAAGCCAATTGGCTACAAGTCTAAGTCCCATCTTCTCAAGGTGGGCTTCGATCTTCTGCTGGCCCAACGGCTTTGTAAGTGGGTCTGCCACATTATCTGTGGAGTTGACTCTCTTGACCTCAACGTAACCTTTCTCAAGGTAATCGCGGATGAGGTGATATCGCCGCTCAATGCTTGGACTTTGGTGAGACCTCGGCTCCTTAGCAAGGGCTATGGCGCCATTGTTGTCGCAGTAAGAGGAATGGCATCTGATGGCATTACTCCAATTTCTGCAGCAAACTTCTTGTACCAGAATGCTTCCTTTGCAGCCTCTGATGCAGCTATATATTCTGCTTCCATGGTGGAATCTGCTATCACCAGTTTGCTTGGAACTCTTCCAGCTGACAGCTCCACCATTGCACACACAAACAGACTTCCAGATGTCGACTTTCGATCATCTATATCGGACATGAAGTCCGAGTCTGTGTATCCCTGGAACTTGGAGTTCTCCATTACCAAAGACCAACATCATATCCTTAGTTCTTCTCAAGTACTTAAGGATACATTTCACAGAAGTCCAGTGTTCTTCACCTGGATTTGACTGATATCTGCTTGTGACACTCACAGCATGGGCTATATCAGGTCGTGTACATAGCATGGCATACATGAGGCTCCCTATTGCAGAAGCATAAGGGATCTTGCTCATGCGTTCTATTTCCTCAGGTGTGCTGGGGCACATCTTCTTGGAAAGATGAATACCATGTCTGAAGGGTATTAATCCCCTCTTAGAGTTTTCCATACTAAACCTCTTTAGTACTTTCTCTATGTACATCTTCTGTGAAAGTCCTAGCATCCTATTCGGTCTATCCCTATAGACCTTAATTCCTAGAATAAAGGATGCTTCACCTAGGTCTTTCATGGAGAATTCCTTGGACAACCACATCTTGACTGATGTCAACATGGGAATATCATTCCCAATAAGGAGGATGTCATCCACGTACAATACGAGGAAGACAACAGCGCTCCCACTGACCCTTTTTGAAAACACATGGTTCCTCTTCATTTTTGATGAAACCAAACTTTTTGATCACATCATTGAAACGAGTGTTCCAGCTCCGAGATGCTTGCTTAAGTCCATATATGGACCTTTGCAGCTTGCAAACCTTGTGATCAGTATCACTGGATGTGAAACCTAGCGGCTGTTCCATATAGATATCTTCCTCAAGATATCCATTTAAGAATGCCGTTTTCACGTCCATTTGCCATATTTCATAATGAAATAGGCTGCAATGGCAAGCAATGTGCGGATGGATTTTAGCATAGCACTGGGAAAAGGTATCCTGATAGTCAATGCCTTCGCGTTGACTATAACCTTTTGC
>QRFJ01004068.1:0-51378 GCA_006176705.1 Cocos nucifera | reverse complement strand
AGGGTGGCCAGGTAAGTAGGGCAGTTCCGCTTCCAATGGCCGTCGCTGTTGCAATGGAAATACTTTCCTTTGACATCGACCTTTTCTTTGGTTCTGCCTTCTTCTTCTTTGATCCTTCCACCTTTTGCTTTTTCACAGACTTCTTTTTCTTTCCATAAGACTTTCTTTTGGAAGAAGTCCGTTCCATAGCAAGAACTGAGCCTTTAGAACCTTTCATAGAAAGCTCAGCGGTAACCAGCATATTCATTAATTCGGCCAAGGAATTCTGAAGTTTATGCATGTGGTAATTCATGATGAATTGCCCATATGCATCAGTCAAGGATTGCAGAATAATATCATTCTGCAGGTCCAAGTCCAACTTCACACCGAGCTTCTCAAGCTCTTCCATGTCCTTGATCATTGTCAGACAGTGATCTTGGACTGACTGCCCATCATGCATCTTAGCCTTAAAAAGTCATTTTGTGACTTGATATTTGGCTGCGCGACTCTGTTCACCAAACATCTCCTGTAGGTGAGCCAACATTTGGCGAGCAGTCCCGATATCTTCATGTTGGCGCTGGAGCTCATCAGACATCGAGCCCAACATGTAGTATCTGGCCTTATTGTCTTCGTCAATCCATTTTTCCAGAGACGCTCTCTGTTCAGTGGATGGACGAGCTGGTAAGGTGGGAGGGTCCTGGTCCAAAACATGTGTTAACTTCTCTGAACCCAAAACTAATTTTGTAGTTCCTGAGCCAATCTTTATAATTGGGTCCAGTCAGTCTATGTGTGTCTAGGATACGTGCCAATGGGTTTGGACGCAGACATTTTCCTGTAGAGAGTCAAAGATTCTAGTTAGATACTATAATTTTGACTTGACCAATTTGTTTAGGGATTTTATTTTTAAACAAATTAGCTCCCACTATTTTCTCGGATCCCTACACTCCCTCT
Organism: Cocos nucifera; assembly: GCA_006176705.1. Taxonomy (NCBI): domain Eukaryota; kingdom Viridiplantae; phylum Streptophyta; class Magnoliopsida; order Arecales; family Arecaceae; genus Cocos; species Cocos nucifera. The sequence goes on along the minus strand of QRFJ01004068.1, from coordinate 50,448 downwards.
GTAGAGATGCGAAAATCTCCGCGATTGATGATTTCTAGTGGGTGGTGCGGTCTCACCAACTGACTCATCACCTCACCTAACAGTTATTGGTGATGGGTTAGCCAATGAGTGAACAACTCTTGTTCAATGATTCTCTAATCATGGTGCACCCAAACTTGGTCTCTAATTCATGAATCTCACCGTATCCGGAATATTGATCCACTCCTTAGTTAAGTCAGACCCACCATTTGCATAGACTGGGTTCCTAATTGGGTCTCTCACCGTATCCGAAATATTGAGCCCAACTCATCCTCCAGCCCATAGCATCCAATGCCTAATAGACATGGTTGCATCTTCCCGGTGCAACTGAGCCACTGTATCCAGCCGAGAACAATCAACCCCGGGAAGGGCCCGCACGTCTACAATGGTGGAAGACCTCGGACTTAATCTTTTCTTAGGGAGAATTGATTCAGGTCTCATTAAACTAGACTTGGCTTAGTCATAACAATTATGACTAACCTAGTGGCATGGGTCAGCTCGGATTATTGACCACCTCAGATCAGAACTGTGTCAACAGATATGGCCAGGTAAGTGAGATCGGTGGAAGGAATATGCCGTTAACTCGCACAAGAACGCATTCAGGTCGAGTAGCTTCCAATTAAAAACCAGTCGGTCGTCTGTGCCAAACTTACCTTAGACACCAAATTGTTGAGTCAGAACCAATTGGGTTAGCCTACAATCCAGACTCTAACCTCTGAGCCTAATTAGGTCTTGCTTGATCGTGACTCGATCTTGACCCAGACTTAATCCTATTAGGCTGGTCAATTTAAGCATTGTTGATCCCATCTAACCAACTCTTGATTCGGTTTGATCAACCGCTTAGACCTAATTGAGCTACCCAAGCCCGAACCCAGTATTATGAATATGTCTTAGATCTGAAATTCTCAATTTTAGACCTAATTAATATTTCCATAAACTTAATTCTTAATTAAGTTGGGTTCATAAACAAAATATGCACAATAAATCCTAGGGTTTCAGGATCTAGGGTTTTGCAGAAAGTAAGTTTTGGGTTTCTGATTAAGGACGAACATGCAGCACCCCTACACGTCATAAGAACACCCCATCGAATGGAAAGAGAGGGCCTTTAAACCCTTCTTCGTTCTTATGACCGGACGGCCAAGAGGAACGCCTTAATCAGGAACATGTAAATCTACAAAACAGTTATAGATCTATATCATATATCTCATATACAAATTTAGATCTAATCAAGGCATATTTTGCATACATCTCATGTATCAAATCATGCATATTTTCAGATCTAAATTATCTCATAATAATCTAAAAAATTAGATTTAAATTGATCTAATCAAAATAAATTCTAATCTAGACAATTATGTAGAACTATTCTACAACTAGTCTAGACATGCATCAATCATATCTCATATGATATTTAAAATTAAATAATTTTTATTTGCTGTTTATCAGATGTTATTATAACACTTATAATATCAGAAAATAGTAAATAAGAAGATCTAAAATATGATTTAATCAGATTAAATCAAAGACATGCAAAACTATTCTATAGAACTATTCTATTCTAGAACTAGTCATGCATATCTTCTTAATCTTAGATCCAAATCATTTAATTTTAATTTTTTCTGATTTCAGATCTGATCACATCTCATGTGACATCTGAAATCACTTTATTTTCTAATTAAAATAAAATTAAAATCAGATCTAAATAATTTAGAACCATGGCTCTGATACCAGTTGAAGGGAAAATCCTGATTTCCCGGTCCAGGTTCGTCCAGATCTGATCAGATCAAGAGATATATTTCAAAAATTTTTCTCTTGATCTCAATCAGATCTTGATAAGTTTTAGATCTAATTCTTATTATTTTAATAAATAAAATAAAATAAGATAAATTAAATCAAATTTAATTTACCTGATTTGGGTAATCCTATTACCCTGTAGATGATCCTGATTGCAGCGGAAGGTTCTGGATCTAGCCACGCAAGCGCCTGGCCTCTACCGGTATCCACTCAGGTTGGATCTAGAGATCCTCTTCTTCTCTATCACACCTCCAAAAATCAGATCTGGATCTGATCTGGAGGATCTTCAAAACTCCTTTTGAAGATCAGCAGTCGTCCTTTGCAGCAGCGCAGCCTTCTTGCTTTTGATCGCCTTTCTTTGATCTGGAATCGCACCAACCTAAGGTCCAAAACTCCTTTTGGACGTGGAGAGGAGAGGGAGAAGAGAGTTTAGGCATGGAGGAAGAAGGGGAGAGGCAGCCTTGGGGCGTGGGGTTTCTCAAACTTATTAGAATCTGAGTTGGGCGCAGGGTCTTATTTATAGACCTACTGTGATCCAACTCCTCTTCCTCCCAACCAATCACAACCCTTTGTGAAATCAGATCTAAATCTGATTGGTGGGAATAGAGACCCCTGGATTCCTCCTTAGAGGGCGCCTAAGACCAGTCAAACTTGGATTCTTAGTAGAACTCTGAATTGGAATCCAAAAAGGGAGGTGGAGTCCTTGTCCAACAAGGACTCCTAGGCGCCTCCAACTTGGGCACACGCCAAGGGTGGCGTGCGCCCTTCTCCTTGCCAGGTTCTGGCAGGGGGACAGGCCCCCACCAGCTCTCCAATAGGTGCATGACATGTGGTCAAAAGTCAAAGTGTCAATGGTCAACGTTTGACCAGTCAAAGGTAGACTTTTGACCAAAGTCAAAGAACAAGAAATGGCAGGTGACCAAAAATGGTAGGTAATGTCTTACAAAATAAGACAACCTTTTCTGACTTGGACAACCTCCAGTCAGACCATATGAAGGCCTCTGATTGAGCACAAACTCCTTTGGCTCAGTCAGGACAACTTATTTATGATAGTAAAAGAAGAACGTTAGGTTCAATCGAGTGCTAGCACGATTTCCTTGAACCTAATTGAATCTCATTCAGATCAATTGAACTAGATCAGTTCAATTGATGATCACCAGATTCAAACCCTTGTTTGTGTGACCCAGTTAGGTTCAGTTCTGTATGGTAATGGGATATGTCATGATCTCTATCATCGACATCATCGAAACTCCTTTCGATGGATCAGAACTCTTCTGATTCGAATAGCTAGAATGATCGATCATCTAAATCATTCTAATTGCTCCCAAAATCCACCAGTGACACCTAGCAGTATATGGTGGCAACCCATCAGAGCTGAATGCGAACCTCTTGGTGCAGCTACCTGTGTGATTAAGTTCTTCTATCTTGAGCCCCGATCAGATTAGGGTTAAGGTAAACTCGTCAAACCCTAGTCTCTGTCATATGATGTAATCATTCGATTCGAGTCCGAATGTGAAAATCTAAATAGAAACTCTTTCTATTATTTCACTCTGCCATGGCCATGGACTTCTGGACTTGATTCTCATGATTATCATAGGGCTGCTCCTCTACCACCGAGGTAGATAGATTCCCATCTTGATGCAATCCAGTTCCTACAATGAACATGCTATAGCCAACATACACCTCAGGGTTCCATATGGCTAGGAGACCGAGTAATGGTGTAGTCAAACTATAACACCCTCAAGGTGAACTGCCGATGCACCTCAGGTCAAAGAACCAGACACACTACTGCAGCATCGAGTCAGTCATTGACGAGAAGGTAGACTTCCTAATGACTACTCGAGGTGGTCACGCTCAGTGCCCTCGTTCTCTAACGAGTACCTATACTCTCGCTTCGGTGTCTCCACACCGTAGACTTAAGACTCATCTACTAAAGAGAAGTAATTGTACACCAACCTTCTAGATCAATCACCATCCTCGTGATGATCCTATGGTCGGGAGCATTTTATAAGTTAACAATGATTATTCATGTCTTAAATTTTCAACTCTTGAAAATATGAATTATCATTATCATTAACTCAAACGATGTATCACAGACACTAAATACACATATGTGATAGAAAATAATCCATTTTATTCATTATAGTCAAAATTATAATTTTATCCTTAGAAGTGTATTACAAGTGTCAGCCAATTCTGGCTTCTAGGGCACATATATCTAATAATGGATGCTGATCGTATTTCAGTGGTCGAGCCTGAGTCTTTAGGTAGATAAAATCCAAACTGATAAACTAATTGATGTTTAAGATAAGTCTGGCATCCTAGATTGATAGTTTTTAATTGGCAGCCTGCTTACCTGATCATTTCTGATGGTGTCTAAGGCAAGCCTTGGCGGACCCTTCGATCAATCTCACTTACCTGGCCAATGTGGTTAATCAAGTTTTTGATTAGGTTGCTTATTAATTCGTGCTAACCCATGTCACATAGGAAATAAGTGGGACTGACTTTATTCAATGAAATTGATTTAGGTGCCCATGGATCGTAATTGATCCTAGTCCTCATCGGTGACTTACGAAGTCAGTGGGAAGACTTGACTTGGTGAAGTCAATGGGAGCAAATTAGTCCATGCTCTTTCTATCCTTAAATCACTAATAATTTAAATCCTCTAGAATTATTAGATTCTTAAAATGACAAAGTTATGGAGATAATCGAGTCATAGCCTCCCATTAAAGTGTTTGATAATGGGTCCATTAATTCAATAATCATTGGAGACCCAAAGACCTGGTGCCTGTTGACTAATGGAATTATCATCCACCATATGACGACTTAGATCTATCTCTTTAATGGTGGTTGGGTTGGCCAACCAATGCTGGGCCTGATCATACATTAGTTGGATACGCCAAGTATGGTCACCCTAATGGTTGGACCTAATTGGATCCTTTTCTGGGAAGGCCAAAGCCAACTAATCAGGGCCTGGGGCAAAATTAAAATTACTAAAAATTATTTGGAGAAATAATAAGTCATTATTCTCTATTAAGGCTAAATCCTAATTACTCCAATCACTGTTAGACAGTGAAGACTTATGGACCCAACTTCGATAATAAGTATCAAAAGTTGAATATTGGTTCAGCAGTATGAATGGATTCGTATTGCGATTTCTGAGCCCAGTCAAAATAATTAGTCTAAGATTAATTCAAATCAGGCATAGTACTTCTAATGTCTAAAATAGGGTCATAGGAAGAAGATTTGTCTTGCTTCCCTTGACCAGAATAGACTGAACAAGAGAAAGGAGCAAAAGTTGCTCATTAAAGGCGTTATATGATAACCCCTTAAAACTTCTCTATATGTAATTCTACTACCTAGATGTTAGATACCAATGGTCTTATGCAATTCGTTGCAAGGACTTAAGGTAAGTGGAATGTACACACCCTAGTTAGATTATGTCATGGATGTCTATCTTTGGCATTACAGGCTTAGTCATATTGATAAGAACAGGATAAACGGATTAGCTTAATAGGAAAATATCAATATCAATGATTGTGAATCATTAATAGCCTGTGAATCTTGTCTTCTTGGAAAGATGACAAAGTCACCTTTTACTAGAAAAGGTGAAGAAGCCGATAACGTTCTAAGTCTCATACATAGTGATGTATGTGGACCTTGAACTTAAGTGCCAAAGGAAGACATTAATATTTCATTACAAACGACCTATCTAGGCATGGGTACATCTGGGATAAATCATTTGAAATATTCAAATGATTCAATAATGAAAAGAAAACAAACTGGATAAGGTATTAAAACTCTTTGATTAAATCGAGGAGGCCAATACTTATCCAGTGAGTTTGTGACATATCTACGAGAGAATAGGATTCTCTCTTAGTGGATATCTTTTTGGAACACAGTGTATCTAAAAGGAAAAATTAAACTTTGTTAGACATGGTTCAATCCATAACAAGGTATACTTGTCTGTCTGTTGCAGGGTTGTGCTCTTGTGACTATTTTTTTTACTTTGAAAATTTATACCGAGTTAATCTATTGCATTGACTCCAAATGAGATATGGATCGGGTATAGACCTGGACTCTCTCACATTCAGGTTTGGAGTTGAACAGCCTATGTCATATATTTGCACACAGATAAACTTGGATCCTGGTCCAATAAGTGTTTAAGGGTTATTAATTCTGCTATGCTAAAGAATATAAGATGTTCATCAGCAGTAGGATATTTTTTTTGGAAAAGAGTTCCTCAGAAAAGGAAACGATAACTATTAAGTTGAACTTATAAAAGTTTGACTGGTAGAAAAGAACCGATGTTATCTGATAAACCTACAGAACCAGATTTGATCAGATCAAATTCGGAGCCCATTAAAGTGCCATCTTTAAGGAGATCTAGTAGAGTACCATGTTAGTTGGATAGATACTTCAATGTCTACATCTGGGATGGTGATCATGTTGAACTCGATGAGAACAACAAAGATCCGATCACCTATAAGGATACAGTGTAGTGGCCTGATTCTGAGAAGTGGCTTGGAGCCATATGATCCAAATTGAAGTTTATGAAAATCAATAGTGTATGGACACTAGTAGATCACCAAAAGGGATAAAACCCATTAGGTGTGAATGAATTTTTAATAGAATCAGAGTAGAACAAATGGGAAGGTAAGGACCTATAAAGCCCGTCCGAGTATCATCTCAGAGTTCGAACATACATTCTAAATGTATATCTTAGTTATGAATAAAGACAAACCCTGCACTTATTATTGGGCAAAATATTTTGTAGTGTTATTACTTGTGATATTTGATGATAAAATTCTCTTAATCTAAAATAGCATTCCAACATTGCAAGGAATAAAGGTTTAGTTGTCATCTTATTTATCCATGTATGAGATTAGACATGGTATACTCACTAGAGGTAGTGAGCAGATACCAGTCTAATCCAAATAAAAGCTACTAGAGGATTGTATAGACAATTCCTAAGTATTTGAAAAATACTAAGGTTCAGTGACATAAATATGGAAGAACTAACTTAAAATATATGGATGTTTTGATTTCAGTCAGAACAAGATGACAACAAGAGAATGTCGACTCATACCATAATTATAGGAGCAATCTGCTAGAAAAGTTTCAAGCAAGATACTTTAGCCTATTCAATTAGTGATATAGAGTACATCATGGCATATGAAGCTGCCATGTAAGCTATGTAGTTACTGAGGTTTATTAGTAGGTTAAGAGTGGCACCATCCACCCATGGTCCAGTCCTATTATAGCACTGGAGCCATAGCTCAGGCTAATGAACCAAAGGACTAGCATATTCTGCATCATTTTCATCTTAGATATTTGATCTGGATGACGTCGATCTTTAGAAGATCGATGTAAAAGGAGAACTTGATCGATCCATTTGCTAAGGCCTCAAAATTAAGAAGTTCTACGAACTCAAGTGGAAGAAAGGATATTTGATATCATTCTGATTGGCTTTAGTCTAAGTGAAAGTTGTTGGAAAATATATTTTAAAGCCAATCATCTAAGTAGTAGATGATTGAAATTAGTATATGAATTATCTAATAATAATAATAATTTGGTTGTTTTATCATAAAAGTTCTATCTTTCTTAAATGAACTCCTAAATTATGATGAAGTCCTTAGAACCATAATCAATTAATAAAGAAGGATTTATCGGATGGTTCTTAAATTATTCATGATCAAATGATAAGTTATTAATAAGGATGATAACTTATCGAGTATAGGTCGCTGTATGCAATATGCATTGGTTGTTCTCATAAACAAGTGATGTGGAGACACTGGTATGGCATCTAGGTGAGATGTAGGAGTACATCTACACTGAACATGACCAATGTAGCACTCTACTATCAAGAATAGCTAGCTAAGGCCAATGGGTATAAGTATCCCTCCGACCTGGGATCGTCATGGTGACTTGCGAGCAACTCACTGTACATTGGTGTTGTACTGTCTATATTTCTAATATAGGTGATGGAAGATTTTTGGGTATAGTCAAGTACTTATAGAGTCAGTGTGTGAGTCAAGATGGGATTGACCACTCCTGATTAACTTCAGAAAGAGAATATCTCGCTGTGTTTTAATTTAGCAAAACCTAGGCCTAGGTAATCCTCGTGAGGTATCATAGGATTTGCAAAATTTTGAGACACAATAGAGATGACTTGTATGAGTATTAGACAGCATACTCAATGTTGTCTTGAGCATTATTAATCATTGGGATGAATTATACGATAACCATGGGCTAGGATTCTAAGAATATTGCTTTGCATACATTCGACCTATTCGGACATCGAAAATCATTGCTAGATGGTAACTTCAATTGGTACAAGAATTGATTCATGTACTATCAACTTAGGTTCAAACCTATGGGATCACACACATTAGAGCTTGTAACCTGATTGAATGGTTAATCGATGATTGAGAATCATTTCGAGGTCAAACATTCAATGCGATTGATGTTTGACCTAATGCAAGTATTGTAGGAGGATTGATTAGCAATTGGATTGCTAATTGGCTCAACTTGATTGAACAATCAGGCTAAGATCAAGTCTAATTAAATTAAATTTAATTAGAATTAGTTTGGACTTAATTGGCTTAAGTTCAATTGGTTTATTGGATAAGCCAATAGCAAGGAAAAATCAATTCCTAGTTGGATTAGGATTTAAGTGCATCTAATTTCAAATTGACTTTGGATTAAAATTAAAATTAAATATAATTTAATTTGAATTAATTAGGATCCTAATTAGACTAGAATCACTTTTAATTGGTTGTATTTAATCTAGTTTAAATATGAATTAAACTAGGCTTTGACCTAGTCAAATAGGAGTCCCAGTTGGACTGGAACTCTCTCCCTTTCCTTGTGCCAACAATAGCTCACGCCCCACTTTTAAGTTCTAGATTTTTTTATGTATTCCCATGCCCAAGAGGCCTTTCATGCCCATATATCAGATTATTTGGGAGTTTGATTTGACTTGGTCAAAACAAGAATGAGTTGGAATTTCTTTCCTTTTTGCAAGAGTCTCCTTTTGACCAAACTCCTTTCTCCCTTGTGCACGACCTCTACCCATGCCATCCTTTTGATTTCCATTTGATTTCCACCCTTTCTCCCTTTCTATTGGGTGTTGGTTTTCTATTTCACATGCCAAAAATCAAGGGAGGGGTGTCCAAGAGTTGGATGCCCCATAGAAGTCCTCCTTTGACTAGGTTTTGACCTAGTCTTGCAATAAAAGGTGGATGCCTCTTATGAGATGGTTCTAGGATGTGAAAAATTCTAGAAAAATCATGAGAAATCAGATAAGAAGGAGGAGAAGGTGTGAAGAATTTTTTATGCCAAGATTCTTGGAGAAGAGTCCTCAATTAAGACATTAAAGGTTGATGTCTTGAAGAGATAAGGTAAGAGAAGATTGTCTTCTCTTATATTTTTCTTTTATGTTTCTCTCTTCCTATTTTATTTATGATTTTTATATGATAAAAATCTGAGAGAGAGAGAGAGAGAGAGAGAGAGAGAGAGAGGGCTTGAGGAAATATGGCACCAAGATCCTTAGAGAAAAGGTCTTCATCTAGACATCAATCGTTGATGTCATGAAGGCACAAAGGTAAGAAATGATTATCTTCTCTTTATTATTTTTTGAGTATCTTCTTCTTCATTATTTTATATAATTGTTGTATGATAAAGATTTGAGAGAGAGAGAGAGAGAGGAAGAGAGCATGGAATCTATGCTCCAAGGTGTTGGGGCATGGTGATCATTTTTTGGACATGATCTGATCATGTCCTGATGTGAGAAGAAGAAGAGAAGAAGGTCTTCTCTTAGGGTTTCCTTGAGAGCTCTTCTTCTCAATTTTATTTATGAGATTTTTAAGAGAAAAATCTGAGGGTGTGATATTTGAAAAATTAAAAAAAAAATCAGAGGAGAAGGTCTCCTCTAAACCTATCATAATAAATATTTTCAGGACATCAACCGTTGACATCTTGAAGGAGAAGATTTGTCTTCTCCTAGGGTTTATTCCATATGTTTTTTTATTTCTGATTTATGAGAGATCCAAAAGTTGGATTCCTTCCTCATTCCTCCTCATGTTCTTCATCTTCTGGATTATCCAAGAGATCCAAAGAACATGTATTTGATTAACAATCAGGAGGGATCCACAAGAAGCTAGCACTTTGAGCAAATCTTCGTTTGACAAACCTCCGATCTATGTTATAGGTTCGTGTGGATCACCTGTAGAGGTTGGATGCATGTGCGGCTCCAAAGACAACAACAGATTCAACTGTAGAGTTCTCGACCCACACAATGGTAAGAGATATGATCTTTTGGTGATCTAGATATGATCTAAGATTAGATCTAGAATTATTCTAGATCTAGTTATTGATATGATCAATACCACTTATGATTAATTTAATTTTAGATTTATATTTACATCATAACATGTTATAGATTCTTGATGTAGAATTTTGTAATTTGATTATATGCATGTTGTAGATTAAATAGTTTAATCTATGTCTTCCATCGCTCTATATTTCAAAAAAGTTTTGAAATCTATGCATGAAATCCTACATGTTTTCCTTTCACGTAGGCCTCCTATCCCTTCTTTCTAACATCAGAGTCAAAGTTTGACCCTTGTCTGAAACTGAAATTGATAGGTGATAGAAAATGGTAGGTGTTGTCTTAAATTCATCTAATGAATTAAGACAATTCTTTTCTAACCTGGACAAGCTCCAGTTAGGATTCTCGGATTGAGTCAAACTCATTCGAGATGAATCAAAAAGACTATAGAAAGAGAATGTTAGGCTCAATCATGTGCTAGCATGATTCTCTTGAACCTAATCGGATCTAATCCAAATTAATCAAACTGGATTAGCCAAATTAATCTCATCCAAATGCAAATCCTTGTTTGTGTGACCTAGTTAGATTCAGTTCCATATGGTAATGGGATATGTCACGATCTCTATCATCGATATCATCGAAATACCTTTTGATGGATCAAAACTTTTTCTATTCATACAATTAGAATGATCGATCATCAAAATCATTCTAATTACTCCTAAAATCTACCAATGATACCTATCAGTATATAGTAATCCATCAGAACTGAAAATGAACCTCTCGGTATAGGTACTTATGTGAATGGATTCTTCTATCATGAGCCCTGATAGGATTAAGTTTAAGATGAACTCATCAAACCCAACACTCATCCTATGATTGAACCATTCGATTTGAGTCTAATTTGAAACCCTAATACAAAACTTTTTTCTATTATTTTACTCTATCATGACCATGGGCTTAAGGACTCGATCTCATGATCATCATAGGACTACTCTTCTACTACTAAGGTTGATAGATCCCGTCTTGGTGCGATCTAGTTTCTACAATGAACATGCTATAGCCAACATATACCTTAGAATTTTGAATGGCTAGGAGATCGAGTTATAGTATAGTTAAACTATAACACCCTCAAGGTGAACTATCGATGCACCTCAGCTCAAGGAACCTGACTCACAACTGCAGCATCGAGCTAGTCATCAACAAGAAGGTAGACTTTCTTATGATTGCTCAAGGTGGTCACGCTTAGTGCCCTCATTCTCTAACAAGTATCTGTACTCTCGCTTTAGTATCTTCACATCATAGACTCAAGACTCATCTATCCTAAGAAAGCAATCATACACCAAACTTTCAGATCGATCACCATCCTCATGATGATCCTATGATCGGGAGTAGATTATGAGTTTAATTATGATAATACATGCCTTAAATTTTTAACTCTTGAAAATATGCATTTATCATACTTGTTAACTCAAAGAATGTATCATAAATACTTTAAATACACACTATGATAGAAAATAATTTTTTTATTAATTTATAGTTAAAATTATAAAATTGCCCCTAAAGATGCATTACAAGTGTCAGCCAATCTGGCTTCTAAGGCACACATCTAAAAAACTCCCACTTGACTTAAAGTCAATTAGCTACAAATCTAAGTTCTATCTTCTCAAGATGGGCTTCGATCTTCTACTGGCTTAATGGCTTCATCAGTGGGTCAGCCATATTATCTACGGTATCGACTCTCTTCACCTCAAAGTAATCCTTCTCGAGGTAATCACAGATGAGGTGACATCGCCGCTTGATGTGCTTGAATTTTTGGTGAGACTTCGACTCCTTAGCTAAGGCTATGGCACCATTATTATCACAATACAGAGGGACGACATCCGATGGCATCACTCTAAGCTCTATGACGAACTTCTTATACCAGAATGCTTCTTTCATAGCTTTCGATACAACGATGTACTCAACTTTCATGGTGGAGTCTGTAATTATGGTTTGCTTGAAACTCTTCCAGCTTATGGGACCGTCATTGCATACAAATAAACTTTCAGATATTGACTTTCGATCATCTATTTTAGACATAAAGTCTGAGTCTGTATACCCTTATACCCAGAATTCTCCATTTCCAAATACCAAAAATATTTTCTTAGTTCTTCTCAAGTTCTTAAGGATACACTTTATAGAAGTTCAGTGTTCTTTATTTGGATTCAACTGATACCTGCTCGTGACACTCACAGCTTGGGCGATATTAGGTCGTGTACATAGCATAGCATACATCAGGCTCCCTATTGTCGAAGCATAAGGGATCTTGCTCATGCATTCAATCTCCTCAGGTGTGTTCGAACACTTCTTCTTAGAGAGATGAATGCCATGTCTGAAGAGAACTAATCTCTTCTTGGAGTTTTCTATGCTGAAACTTTTCAGCACCTCCTCTATGCACATCTTCTATGATAGACCTAGCATCCTATTCGGTCTATCTCTATAGACCTTTATATCCAATATAAAAGATGCTTCTCCTAGGTCATTTATAAAGAACTCTTTCAACAATCATATTTTGACGGATTTCAATATGAAAATATCATTCCCAATCAGGAGGATGTTATCTACATACACTACGAGGAAGACAACAGCGCTCCCACTAATCTTTTTGAATACATGGCTCCTCCTCATTTTTGATGAAATTAAATGATTTGATTACATCATTAAAATGAGCATTTCAGCTTCGAGATGCTTGCTTAAGTCTATGTATGGATCTTTATAGCTTACAAACCGTGTGATCACTATCACTAGATATGAAACCGAGTGGGCTATTCTATATAGATATCTTCCTCAAGATATCCATTTAAGAATATCATTTTTATGTTGATCTGTCATATTTTTATTAGATATGTATGTTCCCTAGAAGCCAAATTGACTGACACTTATAATACACTTCTAAGGATAAAATTATAATTTTAACTATAAATACTAAAATAGGTTATTTTCTATCATAGTGTGTATTTGAAAGTGTCTGTGATACATCCCTTGAGTTAATGGTAATGATAGTTCATATTTTCAAGAGTTGAAAACTTAAGACATGAAATTTCATTATTAACTCATAAAATGCTTCCGACCGTAGGATCATCATGAGGGTGGTGATTGATTTGGATGGTTGGTATACGATCGCTTCTTTTGGATAGATGAGTCTTGAGTCTATGGTGTAGAGATATCAGAGTGAGAGTATAGGTACTCATTAGAGAATAAGAGCACTGAGCGTGACCACCTCGAGCAATCATGAGGATGTCTACCTTCTCGTCAATGACTAGCTCGAAGCTGTAGTAGTGTGTTTAATTCTTTGATCTGAGGTACATCGGTAATTCACCTTGAGGGTGTTGTAGTTTGACTACACCATAACTCGATCTCCTAGCCATTCGGAATCTTGAGGTGTATGTTGGCTATAGCATGTTCATTGTAGGAATTGGATTGCACCAATAGAAAATCTATCTACCTGGGTAGATGAGGAGTAGCCCTATGATGATCATGAGAATCAAGTCCATAAGCCCATGGCCATGGTAGAGTAAAATAATAGAAAGAGTTTCTATTAGGATTTTCACATTAGACTTGAATCGAATGATTAATTCATATGATGAAAATTAGAGTTTGACGAGATCACCTAAACCCTAATCTCGTTGGAGCTCAAGATAGAAGAACTTAATCACATAGGTAACTATACCGAGAGATTCACTTTTAGTTCTGATGGGTTACCAGCATATGCTATTAGGTATCACTGGTGGATTTTGGGAGCAATTAGAATGATTTGGATGATCGATCATACTAGTTGTCTCAATCAGAAATGTTCTGATCCATCGAAAGATGTTTCGATGTTGTCGATGATAGAGATCGCGACATATCCTATTATCATATGGAACTGAATCTAATTGGATCACACAAACAAGGGTTTGGATCTGGATATGATCAATTGAATTAACCCAGTTCAATTGATTTGAATAAGATTCAATTAGGTTCAATAAAATTATGCTAGCATACGATTGAGCCTAATGTTCTCCTTTAACAATCATTAAAGCTTATCTCGACTGAGCCAAATATATTTGGGCTCACTTAGAAACCTTTACTTAGTCTGACCGGAGCTTGTCCAGGTTAGAAAAGGGTTGTCTTAATTTATGAGATAAATTTGAGACAACACCTGCCATTTTTCGTCACCTGCTAAATCTTATCTTCGAACATTGGTTAAATGTTGACCCTAGATACTTAGACATCTACTCATGTGTCATGCACCCATAGGAGAGTATCTAGGGAGTTGTCCCCCTGCTAAAAAGCAGACAGAAAGGGGGTGCATGCCTAAGGAGGTGTGCATCCTATGAGGATAAAAGATGGAGTCCCATACAGATGGGACTCTAGTTGCTTTAGGGGATTAAATTATATGGTGCCAAGAAGAATTGTTTGACCCAGTCTTGGCACCACCTAAGGAGAGTTCTAAGGGTTCCTAATCTGACTAGATTAGATGATGTCATTTCATCAATTAGATTTAGATATGATTGCACAAAGGGCCATGATTGGCCAGAATGATGTGGCACTGCATGGCGCAGTAGGGTCTATATGAACCCTATCTATTCCTAGAATTCAATTCTTCTACCTTTAGCCCATGCCACATAGCCCCTCTCCCTCCTTCTCTATGCCTCCCTCTGGTCTTCTCTCTCCTCTCCATGCCTAAGGGACTTCGGGCATGAAGAAGGTGCGATCCAAGCAAGTGAAAGGCACTAGAAAAGGAAGAAGGTAGCACTGCTGCAAGAGACAATGATTGTTCTTCAAAAGCCATTTTGAAGATCAAATCTAGATTTAATTTTTGGAGGATTGATTGAGAAGGAGAAGATCTTTAGATTCTGTCTAAGTGGATACTGATAGAGGCCAGGCACTTGCGTGGCTACATCCAGAACCTCAGGCAAACATCGAGATCATTATAGGATAATTGGATTACCTAAAATAAAGGTATAATTAAATTAGATTTAATTTTTATTTTATTTTTTTATTATCAGAATAATAAGATTAGATCTAAGAAGTTTGGATCTGATTAGGATCTTAGAAAAATTTTTAAAATACTTTTCTTGATCCAATCAAATCTGAACGAATCGGATCTGAAAAATAGATTTTTTTCTTCAACTGGTATCAGAGCCAGGTTCCATAATTCATTAGATCTAATTTTAATTTATTTTTGATCTGATATTTAGATAATTTTAGATGTCACATTAGATGCAATTAGATCTAAAATTAAAAAATTAAAAATTAAATAATCTAGATCTAAAATGTATGAGATGCATGACTAGACTAGGAATAGAATTATTCTGTGTAGTCTAGTATGATCATAATTTTAATTTAATTAATTATAATTTTTAAATTTATTTATTTATTATTTTTTAATATTATAAATATTATAATTAGATCTAAAAAATAGAAAATAAATTTATTTAATTTATTCATATGAGATATGATAGATGCATATTTAGACTAGTTATAGAATAGTTCTATAAATTTTTTTAAAATAAATTTTAATTTGATATGATCAAATTTAAATCTTATTTTTTTAGATATTTATGAGATAATTTAGATCTAATAATATGCATGATATGATACATGAGATGTATGTAAAATATGTTTTTAGTTAGATTAATTTTTATATATGTGATATATGATGTAGATCTAACTAGTTTTGTAGATTTATCATATTTCTGATTAAGACGTTTCCCTTGGCTGTCCGATCATAAGAATGAAGTAGGGTTTAAAAGCCTTCTCCTTCTATTCAATGGGATGTTCTTATGGTGTGTAGGGGTGTTGCACGTTCGACCGTAATCAGAAATCAAAACTTATTTTCTATAAAATCCTAGATCTTGAAACCCTAAAATTTTATATACATATTTTATTTATGAATCCTAAACTTAATTGAGAATTAAGATTATGAATTATATTAGGTCTAAAATTGAGAATTTTGAGATTTAAGATATATTCATAAAATTGGATTCAAACTTGGGTAGCTCAATTAGGTCTAGCGGTTGACCAAATCGAATTAAGAGTTGGTTAGGTGGGATCAAGAGTACTTAAATTGACTAGCCTAATAGGATTAAGTCTGAATCAAGATCGAGTCACATGAATGATCGATCAAGTTAAGACCTAATTAGGCTTAGTGGTTAGAGTCTAGATTGTAGGCTAACCCGATTGGTTCTAGCTCAATAATTTAGTGTCTAAGGTAAGTTTGATAGATACGATCGATTGATTTTTAATTAGGAGCTACTCAACTTAAATGCATTCTTATCGAGTTAATGGCATATCCCTTCCACCGATCTCACTTACCTGGCCATATTTGTTGGTCCAGTCCTAATCTAAGGTGGCTAACAATACGAGCTAACCCATGCCACTAGGTTAGTCATAATGGTTATGGCTATGTTAAGTCAAGTTTAAAGAGACCTAAATTAAATCTTCCTAAGAAAAGATTAAGTCTAAGGTCTTCCACCATTATAGATGTGCGGGCTCTTCCTGGGGTTGATTGTCTCAGTTGGTCATAGTGGTTCAGTTGCACCGAAAAGATGCAACCATGTCTATTAGGTATTGGATGCTACGGGCTGGAGGATGAATTGGGCTCAATATTCTAGATACGGTGAGAGACCCAATTAGGAATCTAATCTATGCAAATGGTGGGTCTGACCTAACTCAAGAGTGGATCAAAATTTTGAGCATGGTGAGATTCATGAATTAGAGACCAAGTCTGGGTGCACCATGATTAGAGAATCATTGGACAAGAGTTGTTCACTCATTAGCTAACCCATCATCAATAACTGTTAGGTGAGGTGATGAGTCAGTTGGTGGGACTGCACCACCCACTAGAAATCAGTAATCGATAAGATTTCATATTTTTACAAAGGCAATGTAGGAATCCGAGAAAATAGTGGGAGCTAATTTGTTTGAAAATCAAACTCCAAAACAAATTGGTCAAGTCTTAATTACAAAACCTAATTAGAAACTTTGACTATCTATAGGAAAATGTCTGCATCCAACCCACTAGCCCGTATCCTGGACACCCATAGACTGACCGGATCCAATTATAAGGATTGGCTTCGAAACTTCAAAATTATTTTGGGTTTCAAGATGTTGACTCATATATTGGACCAGGATCCTCCCACCTTACCAGCTCGTCCGTCCGTGGAATAGAGAGCGTCTCTTGACAATTGGACGGATGAAGATAATAAGGCTAGATACTATATGTTCAACTCGATGTCTGATGAGTTTTAGCACCAACATGAAGATATCAAGACTGCCCATCAAATGTCTGCTCACCTGCAAGAGTTGTCTAGTGAACAAAGTCATGCAGCCAAATATTAGGTCACTAAATGACTATTTAAGGTTAAAATGTGTGATGGACAGTCAGTCCAAGATCATTGTCTGATGATGATCAAGGACTTGAAAGAGCTTGAGAAGCTCAGAGTAAAGTTGACCAGGATCTGTAGAATAATATAATTCTGCAATCCTTAACTGATGCGTATGGGTAGTTCATCATGAACTACCATATATAAACTTTAGAATACTTTGACCAAACTAATGAATTTGTTGGTTATTGCTGATCTTTCTATGAAAGATTCTAAAGGCTCAATACGTGCTATGGAATAGAATTCTTTCAAGAGAAAGTTTTTTGGAAAGAAGAAGAAGTTTGTGAAAAAATAGAAGGTGGAAGGTCAAAAAAAAAGAAGGCAGAGCTGAAGAAGAAAGCCGCTAATAAAGAAAAGTATTTCTATTGTAATACTGACAGCCACTGGAAGCGGAATTGCCCTATATACCTGGCCACCCTAAAGAATATGAAGGAGACAGGTCCTTCTGGAGGTATGCTCATTATTGAATCTAATCTTATGTTTTCTTTTGCATCTAGTTGGATGCTTGACTTTGGTTCTAGTGCTCATTTGTGCACTTCCATACACGATCTTGAGGATAGTAGGAGGCTGAGGGATGGTGAGATGATCCTATGCATCAAAAATGGAGCAAGGATTGCTGCTGTGGCCATGAAAACCTATCCTCTTCAACTACCATCTGGTTTAGATTTAGTACTTAGGGATTGTTATTATGTGCCTGCTACAAACAGAAATTTGATTTTTGTTTTATGTTTAGCATAAGAAGGCTATGTAATTGGTTTTCTTACGGATCATTATAATATTATTTATGAAAAAAATAAAGTTACAAGTGGTTTTCTTCTTAATGGTCTCTACCAGTTACATATTGATGTATCTATTTTTAATATCAAGCAAAATGTGAATGCCATAAGATCAAAACGACCCAGGGATAGTCCAAACGATAGGTATCTATGGCACCTAGGGCTAGATCATATAGCAGAAGATAAGATTAACAAATTGAAAAAAATAGGGTTATTCAGTTCGTTGACTTTCGAGACATATCTAATTTATGAATCATGTCTTCATGGCAAAATGACTAAGCTTCCTTTCGTAGGACATGAGGAAAGGACCACAGAACTACTTGCTCTAGTATATACTGATGTGTGCAGCCCATTTAATGTGCCGACTAGAGGCAACTTTGACTACTTCATAATCTTTACCGATGATTTATCTTAGTATGGGCATGTCTATCTTATGAGACACAAGTCTGAAGCCTTTGAAAAGTTTAAGAAATTCAGACATGAATTTGAAAAGCAAATTGAAAAATCCATTAAGGTTCTTCGATCAGATCGAGGAGGTGAATACCTTAGTCGGGAATTCTTGGACTATCTCAAGCAAAATGGCATAGTTTCTCAATGGATTCCATCTTGAACATCTCAACTCAATGGGCTTTTAGAATGGAGGAACCAAATCCTATTAGATATGATCTGATCTATGATGAGATTCACAAACCTTCTTGATTTTCTATGGGGACATAGTTTGTGAACTGCTATATATTTACTGAATAGAGTTTCCTCTAAAACTGTTCGTACCATACCATATAAGATATGGCATGGTAAGAAACCAAGTCTGAGTCATCTCAGAATTTGGGATTGTTTGGCTCATATCAAAAGACAACAGGCCGACAAGTTAGACTATAGATCCTTTAGGGATCAATTCATAGGATATCTTAAAGAGTTATTAGGATATTATTTCTACATTCCAGAAGACCATAATGTGATTGTGAGCCGACATGCTATCTTTCTTGAAAAATAGTTTATTCAAGATGGTGGCATTAGAAAGCAGATCAAGCTTGAGAGAAAAATCTCACAAGAGCAATGAGCTAAGGATCCTATGGAACAAAATCAGGTTGAGCCAAAACAATCACTACCTCTGCCATCTTGTAGATCGAAAAAGGGTTTTACATTCCCCTAAGAGGTACTTAGGTACTATTTTAGAGGAAGTAGAGAAAATATTCCTCGTAGGTACTGGGGTTCATGATGATGATCCCAAAACTTATGATGAGGTGATATCAGATATCGACTCCAAAAAATGGTTAGAGACAATGAAGTTAGAAATTGACTCGATGCACTCAAACCAAGTCTGGACCTTGGCAGATCCACCAGAAGGTATAATACCTATTGGGTGTAAATGGATCTACAAAAAAAAAATTGGTGCAGATGGAAATGTGGAGACATTCAAAGTTAGATTAGTGGCAAAAGGATATAGTCAATGTGAAGGAATTGATTATCAGGATATCCTTTTGCCAATAGCCATGCTAAAATCCATCCGCACGTTGCTTGCTGTTATAGCCTATTTCAATTATTAAATATGGCAAATGGATGTAAAAATGACATTCTTAAATGGATACCTTGAAGAAGATATCTATAAGGAACAACCACTAGATTTCATATCCAGTGATGTTGATCACAAAGTATGTAAGCTGCAAAGGTCCATATATAGACTTAAGCAAGCATCTCGGAGCTAGAATACTCAATTTAATGATATGATCAAATTGATGGTTTCATCAAGAATGAGGAGGAACCATGTGTTTTTAAAAAGATCAGTGGGAGCGCTATTATCTTCCTCGTACTGTACGTGGATGATATCCTCTTTATTGGGAATGATATTTTCATGTTGACCACAGTTAAAATATGGTTATCTAAAGAGTTTTCCATAAAAGACCTAGGAGAAGCATCCTTTATTCTAGGAATTAAGGTCTATAGAGATAGACCGAATAGAATGCTAGGTCTTTCATAGAAGATGTACATAGAGGAAGTGTTAAAGAAGTTTAGCATGGAAAATTCTAAAAGGGGATTGGTACCCTTCAGACATGGCATTCATTTCTCCAAGAAAATGTGTCCCAATACACCTGAGGAGATTGAACGCAAGAGCATGATCCCTTATGCTTTAGCAATAGGGAGCCTCATGTATGCCGTGTTATGTACACGACCTAATATATCCCATGCTGTGAGTATCACGAGCAGATATCAGTCGAATCCAAATGAAGAATACTGGACTTCTATGAAATGTATCCTTAAGTACTTGAGAAGAACTAAGGATATGATGTTAGTTTTTGGTAATAGTGAACTCCAGGTCTAGGGATATACAGACTCGGATTTTATGTCTGATATAGATGATCGAAAGTCGACATCTTAGAGTCTATTTATGTATAATGATGGTGCTATCAGTTGAAAGAGCTCCAAGCAGACAGTGATAGCAGATTCCATCATGAAAGTAGAGTTTATCTTGCGTCAGAAGCTATGAATAAGGCATTCTGGTATAAGAAGTTTGTCGTAGAGATCAGAGTGATGCCATCAGATGTCATTCTTCTGTATTGTGGTAATAATGATGCCATAGCCCTTGCTAAGGAGCTGAGGTCTCACTAAAAATTCAAGCACATCGAGCAGCGATAACACCTCATCCGTGATTACCTTGAGAAAGGTTACGTCGAGGTCAAAAGAGTGAACTCTACAGACAATATGGCAGACCTACATACAAAGCCGTTGGGCAAGTAGAAGATCAAAGCCTACCTTAAGAAGATGGGACTTAGATTTGTAGTCAATTAGCTTTAGGTCAAGTGGGAGTTTGTTAGATATATGTGTGTCCTAGAAGCTAGATTGGCTGACACTTATAATACACTTCTAAGGGTAAAATTATAATTTTAACTATAAATAAAAAAAAAAAATTATTTTCTATTATATTCTGTATTTGAAAGTGTCTATGATACATCCCTTGACTTAATAGTAATAATAGTTTATATTTTCAAGAGTTAAAAATTTAAGACATGAATTTTCATTATTAACTCATAAAATACTTTCGACCGTAGGATCATCATGAGGATGGTGATTGATCCGGAAGATTGGTATACGATCACTTCTTTTGGATAGATGAGTCTTAAGTCTATGGTGTAGAGATACCGGAGTGAGAGTATAGGTACTCGTTAGAGAATGAGGGCACTGAGCATAACCACCTCGAGCAGTCATGAGGAAGTCTACCTTCTCATCGATGACTGGCTTGAAGCTGTAGTAGTGTGTCTGATTCTTGGACCTGAGGGGCATTGACAATTCACCTTGAGGGTGTTGTAGTTTGACTACACCATAACTTGATCTCCTAGACATTCAGAACCCTGAGGTGTATGTTGGCTATAGTATGTTCATTGTAGGAATTGAATTGCACCAATAGGGGATCTATCTACCTCGGTAGATGAGGAGTAGCCCTATGATGATCATGAGAATTAAGTCCATAAGCCCATGGCCATTGCAAAGTGAAATAATAGAAAGAGTTTCTATTAGGGTTTTCACATTGCACTTGAATCGAATGATTAATTCATATGATGGAAATTAGGGTTTGACGAGATCACCTTAACCATAATCCGATCGGAGCTCAAGATAGAAAAACTTAATCACACTGGTAACTGCACCGAGTGGTTCACTTTCAATTTTGATGGATTGCCACCATATGCTACTAGGTATCAATGATGGATTTTGGGAGCAATTAGAATGATTTGGATGATCAATCATACTACTTGTCTGAATCAGAAAAGTTTTGATCCATCAGAAGGTGTTTCGATGATGTCGATGATAGAGATCGCAATATATCCCATTACCATATGGAACTGAACTTAACTAGGTCACACAAACAAGGTTTTGGATCTGGATATCATTAATTGGATTAATCTAGTTCCATTGATTTGAATAAGATTCAACTAGGTTCAAGAAAATCATGCTAGCACATGATTGAGCCTAACGTTCTCCTTTAACAATCATTAAAGCCTATCTTGACTGAGCCAAATATGTTTAGACTCACTCAGGAACCTTTACTTAGATTGATTTGAGCTTGTCCAGGTTAGAAATGGATTGTCTTAATTTATGAGATAAATTTGAGACAACACCTGCCATTTTCTATCACCTGCTAAATCTTGTCTTTAGACATTGGTCAAATATTGACCCTGGACGCTTAGACATCTGTCCATATATCATGCACCCATAAGAGAGAATCTGGGGACTTGTCTCCTTGCTAAAAAGTAGATAGGAAGGGGGCGCATGCCTCCTTAGGCATGCGCCCCATGAGGATAAAAGATGGAGTCCCATATAGATGGAACTCCAGTTGCTTCAGGAGATTAAATTGTGTGGCACCAAAAAGACTTGTTTGACCCAATCTTGGCACCACCTTAGGAGAGTTTTGAGGGTCTCTAATCTAATTGGATCAGATGATGTCATACCGCTAATCAGATTTAGATCTGATTGCATAAAGGATCATCATTGGCTAGGATGATGTAGCACTACATGGCACAGCAGAGTCTATATAAACCCTATTGGCGCTTAGAATTCAATTCTTCTACCTTTAGCCCATGCCACACAGCCCCTCCCCCTCCTTCTCCATACCACCCTCTAGTCGTCTCTCTCCTCTCCATGTCCAAGGGACTTTGGGCATGAAGAAGGTACGATCCAAGCAAGTGAAAGGCACAAGGAAAGAAAGAAGGCAGCACTGCTGCAAGAGACAACGGCTGTTCTTCAAAAGCCATTTTGAAGACCTTCAAAATCAGATCTAGATCTAATTTTTGAAGGATTGATTAAGAAGCAGAAGATCTTCAGATCCTGTCTGAGTGGATACCTATAGAGGCTAGGCACTTACACGGCTACATCCAGAACCTCAGGCAAACATCAGAATCATCACAAGGTAATTGGATTACCTAAAACAAAGGTATAATTAAATTAGATTTAATTTTTATTTTATTTTTTTATTATTAGATTAATAAGATTAGATCTGAGGAGTCCTAAATCTGATTAGGATCTTAGAGAAATATTTTTGAAATATCATTCCTAATCTAATCAGATCTGAATGAACCTGATTCGAAAAATAGATTTTTCGCTTCAATAATTTTATAATCGAAATAGGCTGCAACATCAAGTAGTGTGTGGAAGGATTTTAGCATGGCTACTAGCAAAAAGATCTCCTGATAGTCAATGCCTTTGTGTTGACTATATCTTTTCACTATGAGCCAAGCTTTGAATATCTCTACATTTCCATCGACACCTATCTTTCTTTTGAAGATCCATTTATACCCAATAGGTACAATACCTTTAGGTGGATCTACCAAGGTCCAGAGTTGGTTCGAGTGCATCGAGCCAATTTCTGACCTCATTGCCTCTAATCATTTCTCGGAGTTGATATTTGATATCACCTCATCATAGGTCTTGGGATCATCACCATGAATCCCATTTTTCATGAGGAACATTTCTTTTACATCCTCCAAAATTGTACCAAAGTACCTCTCAGAAGGATGAAAAATACTAGTTGATTTAAAGGTGGTGGGCATAGTGTTTGGACTGGCTCTAACTAAGTTGGTTCCTTAGGTTCCTTAGCTCCTTGCTCATCGAAGACCTTCTCCTCGAGCCTAATCTATCTTCCGATGCTACCATCTTGAATATGCTATGAATTATTTTAGGACTTATGAAAATTTTTGTACCTTCTACCAACTCTGAGGAAGCAATTTGAGATGATAGAAAGAAAGATAAAGATCAGATGATAAAAGATGAGATGATGGCAGAGTGAGAAAGAGAGAAAGCTAGGGTTTCAGGAAGAAAAGGGATTCAATTCATTCTCTTCTTTTTATCTCCTTTTCTTTATATAATTTATAAATACAAGTATATATATAGACAACCTGAGTCAACACGACTCAATACTAAAAAACTCCCCTCGACTAATGCATACTCTCATCCCTCGGACTAAAGATCTAGCCTAATACATGAATTAGCCACCTTATGACCTCTCATATCAGGCCTTAAAATCCCTTGGATTAGATCCAATCCAAGATCAAACAGAATACTCATCTAGATCTGTTCACCACTATCTAGCTAGCTCGGTCAAAACTCGAGCCGACTCGATTGCATCTTCCCGAACCATGTCTTCTGTCTGCCTGAGACAGCTGGCTTGGATATGGGCCAAGATAGCATGATCTCATACCGAGCCAACTCGGCTACATATCCGAGCTAGCCCGACTTTGTGCCAGCCCCTTTATCTTTGCTGATACATCTTCGACCAATCCTAGCCTTCAGGAGCCACCACCTTGACTCCTTCACTATCTCCCAAGATTTGGAAGCATCACACTTGCCCTTTTAATCTCCACCTTGGTGCCCGAAGGCTTGAGGCAAGTCTATCCTATCCATCAGACACATCGATTTCATATATTTATGAAAGCTATCCTTAGGAAGAACTTTTGTTAGTGCATTCGTCGGATTCTTCTTGGTGTGGACTTTCACCAGCTTTACTTTACCTTCTTCCATAAGCTCTCTGATCTGATGGTACCTGATATTGATGTGTTTTATCCTTGCATGGTAGACAGAGTTCTGAGCAAGTTATAGTGCACTTTGGTTATCGCAGTGCACCCTGACAGCCTGCTGCATGAGACCTATCTTTAATGCCAATCCTTTCAACCATAGAGCCTCCTTTGCTGCCTCCGTAACACCTCTGTATTCTATCTCAGTTGTAGAAAAGGCCATGATGGGTTACAAGCATGATCTCCATAAGACTGGACCTCTAATTAGGCTAAACATAAAGGCTATCGTTGACCATCGAGTGTCCATGTCTCCACCAAAATCTGCATCCATAAATCCATTTATCTACCCCCAAGCTTCCTTGGACATGTGGGAGAGTTTCTCAGCTCCATCTTGTTGTCCATAGCAGATGCCAACTCGAATAGTACCTACCGAGTACCTGAAGATCCACTTCAATGCTCACTAGTGCTCTTTATCAGGCTGTGGCATGAACCTACCGATCTAGCTCATTGCATTGGCGATATCTGGTCTACAACACACCATGGCATACATTAAGATTCCTACACTAGAGACAAATGGTGTTCTCTCCATCTCCTGAGCCTCCACATCAGTCTGTGGTGATATCATCTTTGAGAGTCTGAAGTGTTCGGCAAGTGACAACTTTGTTGGTTTTGCTTCCTTCATCCCAAAGCTGTCCAAAACCTTTCTGATGTAGCCTCCTTAAGATAAATGTAGCATCCTCTTGGCATGATCTTTGATGATTTTCATGCCTAAGATCTTTCTTGCAGGCCCCAAATCCTTCATCTCAAATTCTCGAGATAAGGCTACCTTTAGTTCCTGCACAACCTTCCTACTCTTGCGTGCTATAAGCATGTCATCCACATACAAGAGTACAAACATCTTAGACTCATCCTCCAAATATTTAACATATACCCGAGAGTCATACCCGCACCTAAAAAGTTCAATGCTCCACACATATGAGTCAAATTACTTATACCATTTCCTTGGCGATTACTTCAGCCTGTACAATAATTTCTATAGCAAATAGACCTTTCCTTCTACTATTGGCTCTTGGAACCCTAGTGGATGCTCTGTATAAATGCTTTCCTCCAAATGCCCATGGAGGAATGCCATCTTAACATCCATCTGCTCTAGCTCGAAGTCCTGAGCTGCCACAATGCTCAACAACATTCTGATGGAAGTATGTCTGATGACAGGAACAAATACTTCACTTAAATCGATGCCTTTCTTCTGGAAGTATCCCTTGGCCACTAACCGTGCCTTATACCTGACACCTCCCTACTCTAAAGGCCCCTCTTTGCATTAGTAAACCCACTTACAAACATTGAGTTTCTTTCCTCGTGGCAACTGCACCAAATGCCACATCTCATTCTTGTGAAGAGCCTACATCTCCTCGAACATTGCTTGGACCCACCTCTCTCTGCCCTGGCTATCTATAGCATCTCTTTGGTGTTTGGATCCCCGTTTGCTATCACCAGGGCATATGATAGTGTATCTTCGAAGCTGTATCATTTCGATTGCTTAATGTTCTTTTTGGGCCTGTATAGCGCAACCTTGATATCCATCCTAGGTCCAGCTAGCTCCTACTGGGCCTCCTAGATTTCATTACCTATCCAAGCTCTCTCCACCTATGGAGAAACCTCTAGTGAGTGCTCCACCTAAATTTCAAGTCCTCCTGATGCAGCTATAAGTGGCAAAATAGAGTAAGATATTAACTATCTAGTGCTATCCTACTTGACCTCCTGCTGCATCTACCACTTCGTCATGCCATCTCACCTTTGGAGAACTAAATTTTCATCAAATGTGACATCCCTACTAATGATAACCTTCTTCTCCAAGGGATCCCATAGTTGGTATCCCTTAACTCCTCATGGACATCCCAAGAACACCATCTTCCATGATTTGGCATCCAACTTTCTCCACTCACCAGCATCGATGTGCACAAAAGCCGTGCACCCAAAAATCCTTAGATGGCTTAGCCCAACCTTCCTTTCAGACCATCTCTCCTCTAGAATACCACCATCTCTAACTTTGTATGAGGCAATTAATTCAACAAATAATAGGCTGCATCCACTGTATCAACCAGAACACCTTCGAAAGCCCTACCTACAGCCTCATGCACCGTGCCTTTTCCAAAAGGGTTCTGTTAATCCTTTCAACCATCCCATTTTGTTGAGGAGTTTCTTTTACCAAGAAGTGCCTTTTGATACGACACTCCTCAGAAAAGCCTTGGAACTCTTTGCTAGTGTATTCTCCATCGTTGTCTAACCATAGACACTTCAAGTTTTGACCTATCTCCTTCTCCACCTCAGCTTTCCACACCTTGAACCTGGTGAAGACTTCTGATCTCTCCTTCATGAAATAGACCCATACCTTTCTTGAGAAATCATTTATAAAGGTCAAGAAGTATCTCGCTCCATATCTAACTGAAAATGGAGCCAGTGTCCACACATTAGTATGAACCAGTTCCAGTGGGGCTGCACTGTGGACTGAACTGATGGCAAACTATACTCTCTTATATTTACTCATCTTGCATGGCTCACATACCTCTATAACACCTCCATCTTAATCTGAAATCAGACCATGTTTGCCCAGCTTCTTTATCCCACGGTCACCCATGTGGCCTAGGTGGTAGTGCCATAATCGATAAGCCCCCTGCTGATCCTGTGCTGCTGCTATTGCATCAGATTTTTCGATCACCATAGATCCAACCAACTTATAGAGGTTGTTCTCCATCCTTCTACCCCTCATCACCATCATAGCACCTTTGAAGATATTGAGAACTCAACTCCTGGCACTGCTGAAGTTGCAGTCGCTCCACTTCAGATAGCCCAGTGACATGAGATTTTTCTTCAAATCTAGGACGTGCTTCACATTTGTGAGAGTCCGCACCATCCCATCAAACATCCTCATCCGGATGCTTCCAATACTAGTAACACTACATGGGTGATCATCTCCAAGTGTCACACTCCCCTCATCAATCTTGGTGTATGAGACAAACCAAGACCGATTTGGGGTGTAGTGATGCGAACAAGCTGAATCTAGGGTCCATACCTCGATGTATCTTCTACGATCATCTGATACAACCAAGATTTCATCCACCACCTCACTCTCAACCACTATACTCAATGCATCAGATCCACTCTTTTCTCCCTTCTTGTTCTTCCATTATGGGCAATCATGCCTGAAGTGCCCGATTTCGTTACACTTGTAGCATCTGACTTCCTTCCTATTCTTGCTCATCTGGGACTTTGATAGTCCTCTTCACTTGCCTCTCTCCCTTGATCTTTCAGGTCTCTCCCCCATGGTCAAGCCCTCCTAGGGAACACCTTCCTTGGTCAACTTCTTTCGTTGTTCATTGGTTCGCAATACTGAGACCATGTCTCATACTTTAGGATCTCCTTACCATAGGAGCAGCATCGTCACCAATGGATCATAGGATAAGGACAATAAGCAAAATAGAAGCAATAATTTATCTTCTTCCTCCATCTTCACTCTAATATTCAGTAACTCATTGCACATCTAATTGAATTTCTAGATGTGTCCTAAGATATCTCCACCTTCATGCATCCGAAGGCTTTACAGTCTTTTCTTCAACATCAATTTGTTGCACATATTCTTACCCATATACATGATTTGCAACTTCGACCATAAGCCTCTTGGGGTTCTCTCCTCTAAAACTGAATAAAGTGCCACATCTGATAAGTATCCTCTAATCACAAAGCCAGCCTTGTTTTTCAGAGACATCCACTAGCGATCTGACATCCCTTCAGGCTTCTCTTCCAATGCCTAATCAAATTCAGCTTGAACCAGAAGATCTTTCACACAAACTTTCCACATGAAATTATTTTCTTTCCTATTGAACTTCTCAAAATCAACCTTCATGTTGCTTCCCATGGCTGGATCCAAGCCAAAAAATGCAACATAGATTTAAGAAATTTGAGAAATACCTTAACAGGATCTTGCTGAATTCACAGCACCTGAAGATCTTCAACTTTCAGGCATCTTCTCCTCCTTCCACACAACCTAGCTCCAATACCACTTGTTATGAATTATTTCAGGACCTATGGAAACCCTAGTACCTTCTACCAACTCTGAGGAAGCAAGTTGGAGATGATAGTAAGAAAGATAAAGATTAAATGATAAGAAGATGAGAGGGCGGTAGAGTGAGAAAGAGAGAAAGCTAGGATTTCAGGAAGAAAAGGGATTCAATTCATTCTCTTCTTTTTTTCTCTTTTTTTTCTGTAATCTATATATACAAGTATATATATAGACACTCTGAGTCAACACGACTTAGTCCTAAAAAACTCCACTTGGCTAACTCATACTCTCATCCCCTAGACTAAAGAGGTAGCCCAATACTTGAATTAGCCATCTTAAGAACTCTCATACCAGGCCTTAAAATCCCTTGGATTAGACCCAATCTAAGACCAAACAAAAAATCCATCTAGATTTGTTCACCACCATCAAGCTAGCTCAATCAGAAGCCAAGCCAGCTCAACTACATCTCTTCGAACCATGTCTTTTGTCTGCTAGAGACAGTCACCTCGAATATGGGTCGAGCCAGCTCAAACTCATACCAAGCTAGCTCAGCTATGTATCTAAGCTAGCCTGATTATATGCTAGCCTTTTTATCTTTGCTGATACATCTTCGACCAATCCTAGCCTTTAGAAGCCACCATCTTGACTTCATGGTCTTCCAAGACTTGGGAGCACCACACTTGCCCTTTCAAAATAAACTATTTTTTAAGAAAAATGAGTGTTGACTCACAATCAGATTATGATTTTTCAAAATATAGAAATAATATCCTAATGACTCCTTAGGATATCCAATGAATTGAGCTCTAAAGAATCTAGACTCTAACTTGTCCGCCTATTGTTTCTTAACATGGGTCGAACAATTCTAAATTTTGAGATGACTCAAATTTGGTTTCTTACCATGCCATATCTCATATGGTGTGGTAGGAACAGTTTTAGAGAAAACCCTATTTAGTAGGTATATTGCTATCATTAAATACGTTCCCAAAGAAAATCAGAAAGGTCCGTGTAGCTCATCATAGATCGAATCATATCTAATAGGATCTGATTTCTCTGTTCTAAAATCCCATTGAGTTAAGACATTCCAAGTGAAGTCCATTGAGAGACTATGCTATTTTTCTTTAGATAGTCTAAGAATTTCTGACTAAGATATCGGCCTCCTCAATCTGATCGAAAAATCTTAATAAGCTTTTCAATTTGCTTTTATACTTCTAGTCTAAATTTCTTACACTTTTCAAAGGTTTCAGACTTGTGTTGCATCAAATATACATACCCATATCGAGATAGATCATCGATAAAGATGATGAAGTAGACATAGTTGCCTCTAGCTGGCACATCAAATGGGCCACACACATCAATATGTACTAGAGCAAGTAGGTCTATGGCTCTTTCTCCATGTCCTACAAAAGGAAGCTTGGTCATTTTGTCTTGAAGGCATGATTCACAAATCGGATATGACTCGAAAGTCAATAGACTCATAAGTCTGAATTTTTTCAATTTGTTAATCCTATCTTTGGCTATATGACCTAGTCTAAGGTGCCATAGATACCTATCATTTAGACTACCTCTAGGTCACTTAGATCCTATGGCATTCATGTTTTGCTTGACATTCAATATAGATATGTTAACAAGCAACTGATAGAGATTGTTAATTAAGAAATCACTTGCAATTTTATTTTTTCAAAAAGAATATTATAGTGATCCTTAAGAAAGCTAATTACATAATCTTTCTGTGCTAAACAAGAAATAGAAATCAAATTCTTGCTTGCTACAGGCATAAAGTAATAATCTCTAAGAACTAAATCTAAGCCAAATAGTAGTCGAAGAGAATAGGTTCTGATAAGATCGTGATGTTGTCATTAAGATACTGTGTTTATCAGTTTAAATTCAACTTCTTAAATTAATTAAAAATAGGTAGTAAGTAGTGAGTCAGGTCGAATCCATAGGGAAGATAGTATTTTAGATTTAAAATTTTGATTTTACAAAAGAAAAAGAAAAGAAAAGAGTTTTAAAATTAGAAGTGAAGTCAAAAAATAAAAAGCAAAAATTAAAAGATGTAGAAATTTAAACTTGGTACTAAGATCTACTAGTTAGATCTTAGCATCTACCTAAAATAAAATAAAAAAATAATAATTAAAATATAGAAATTAAATTGTAATAAAAATAAAAAGCTAAAATTAAAGTGCATAAAAATAAAATTTATATTAATTAAAATTTTAGAATTTAAATATAAGAAATTAAAAAAAAAATTAAAACAGCCTGATCTCTGATCTTGGATCAGCATTGGTGGAAAGATGATGTAGAAGTCCAGCTCTTTCTCTCGGCACCAGTTGCCTCGAAGTAGCCATTAACTTAAGCCTGATTTTATTCTGTACCAAAGCTTCACCTGAACCAAAGATATTGAACTCTAGAGGCCTGGGGTCTTATTTATAGAGCTAGAAGGGCTAGAGGATTTTCTTCTAGGTAATGTGGGACTAAGGGATGTTTTAATCATCAAAATAGGAAGAAATCCTAATGAAAATTAGATTAAAATAGCCTCAGATCAAATCTGGTGAAGTCTGGTGAAATCTAGTTATTTAATAGAAATCCAACGAACCAAAAATCATCAAAATCGAATGTGTATCAACCCAGATCAGGTTGGATTAAATTCTAGCCATTGATCGTGCATTGATAGATGAAATCAGCTCGTTGAGCATGCGAGGAATATTTGGATTATCATCGGGAGCTTCCAGAACCATCAGATCGAGAGTTGGATCGAGCACTACCATCCAATGGCAATCCGGGTGAAGTCTGAAGCTGAATCAAAGTAGAAAATTTCCTCCATCGTTCGATCTTGACCGCAATCAACCAGATCCATCCGATCATGCCATTACTATGCATATGAACCAATGAACCAGCTGTACTATAGACCTAGGTCAATCGCTGCATGCTTTTTGCATGTGAAATTACCATTTTGTCCCATAAGCCATGACAGAAATACTGTAAACCCTTTAAGGGTCTTGGTCCATAACGTGTAGCTTCATGATTCGCTGATTGTTGCTGAGCTGGCGGTCTACACTATTCTATAGACCAGCTGGCAGCTTTTATGGCTAAGTTGGCTTTGATGGTGTGCCATCTTGGCTTGGCTTGCAGAGTTGGCTAAGCCGCTTTCCTTTTTTATTTTAATTTTTTTTATATTTAAAAATTCATATCTAGTCTATTTTAGCTCGATTTTGCTTCAAACTTATTTCATTATGATAAAAAAAATGAGCTCTTTCTATTAATAATAAAATTTTATTTTTTAATTTTTATTATTTTTTAATTAATAAAAAATATTAATTTCTTAAATATATATATAAATTGACCATTAATTCTTAAAAATAAATATGAATTAATTTATAAATTAATACTTTAATTAGTAAATTTATGATACTTATCAGGTTTCCATGGCTACGACAGCACTCTTGCTTCATTTTTGATGTGCAGGATCATTTCACCATCCCTCAGCCTTCTACTCTTCTCAAGATCCTGCATAGAAGTACACAAATAAGCACTAGAATCAGAGTAAAGCACCCAATTGGATGTAGAAGAAATCGTTAGATTATATTCAATTACGAGCATATCTCTAGAAGGATCTGCCTCCTTCTTGTTCTTCAGGCTGGCCAGGTATAGAGGATAGTTTTGCTTCCAATGGCCATTAGTATTGCAGTGAAAATACTTTTTCTTGTTAGTGACCTTCTTTGGCTCTGCCTTCTTCTCCCCATCTTTAACTTGCTTCTTCACAGACTTCTTTTTTCTAAAAGATTTTTTCTTAAAGAAGTCTACTCCACAGCTAGTATTGAGCCCTTTGAACCTTTCAGAAAAAGCTCAGCAGTAACCAGCATATTTATTAACTCAGCTAAGGTATATTATAGTTTATGCATATGGAAGTTCATAATGAACTGTCCATATGCATCAGTCAAGGACTATAAGATCACATCAATTTGCATGTCCCTGTCCAACTTGACATCGAGCTTCTCAAGCTCTTCTAGGTCCTTGATCATCATCAGATAATGATCTTGGATCGACTGCCCATCACACATTTGAGCCTTAAAAGGTCTTCTCGTGACTTGAAACTTGGTTGCATGACTCTCTTCACCAAACAACTCTTGTAGATGAGCTAACATTTGGTGAGCAGTCTTGATATCCCCATGTTGGCATTGAAGCTCATCAAACGTTAAGCTCAACATGTAGTACCTAGCTTTATTATCTTCATTCATCCAATTTTTTAGAGACACTCTCTATTCAATAGATGGATGTGCTGGTAAGGTGGGCGGTCCTGATCCAATACATGAGTCAGCTTTTCAAAATCCAAAACTATTTTGAATTTCTGGAGCCAATCCTTTTAATTTAGTCCTGTTAGTCTATGGGTGTCTAGGATTCAGGCTTATGGATTTGATGCGGACATTTTTCTGCAGAGAGTCAAAGATTTTAGTTAGATTTTATAATTAAACTCGATCAATTTATTAGAAATTTTTTTTTTAAATAAATTAGGCTCCTCAATTCCTACACTTTCTTGGGCAAAAATCTCTATGATAGATTTCATGGATTAGTCCCAAACTGGCTCCACACCCAGTTTTTAATGATGGATCAAATGAGATAACTCTTTGTTAGATATATGTGCCTTAGAAGCCAGAATTGGCTGACACTTGTAATACACTTCTAGGGGCAAAATTATAATTTTGACTATAATTAATGAAATGGGTTATTTTCTATCACACATGTGTATTTAGTGTCTGTGATACATCCTTTGAGTTAATGGTAATGATAATTCATATTTTCAAGAGTTGAAAATTTAAGACATGAATAATCATTATTAACTCATAAACAGCTCCCGACCATAGGATCATCACGAGGATGGTGATTGATCCGGAAGGTTGGTGTACGATCGCTTCTCTTTAGTAGATGAGTCTTGAGTCTACGGTGTGGAGACACCGGAGCGAGAGTACAGGTACTCGTTAGAGAACGAGGGCACTGAGCGTGACCACCTCGAGTAGTCATTAGGAAGTCTACCTTCTCGTCAATGACTGACTCGATGCTGCAGTAGTGTGTCTGGTTCTTTGACCTGAGATGCATCGGCAGTTCACCTTGAGGGTGTTATAGTTTGACTACACCATTACTCGGTCTCCTAGCCATATGGAACCCTGAGGTGTATGTTGGCTATAGCATGTTCATTGTAGGAACTGGATTGCATCAAGATGGGAATCTATCTACCTCGGTGGTAGAGGAGTAGCCCTATGATGATCATGAGAATCAAGTCCAGAAATCCATGGCCATGGTAGAGTGAAATAATAGAAAGAGTTTCTATTTAGATTTTCACATTGGACTCGAATCGAATGATTACATCATATGACAGAGACTAGGGTTTGACGAGTTCACCTTAACCCTAATCTGATCGGGGCTCAAGATAGAAGAACTGAATCACACAGGTAGCTGCACCAAGAGGTTCGCATTCAGCTCTGATGGGTTGCCACCATATACTGCTAGGTGTCACTGGTGGATTTTGGGAGCAATTAGAATGATTTAGATGATCGATCATTCTAGCTGTTCGAATCAGAAGAGTTCTGATCCATCGAAAGGAGTTTCGATGATGTCTATGATAGAGATCATGACATATCCCATTACCATACAGAACTGAACCTAACTGGGTCACACAAACAAGGGTTTGAATCTGGTGATCATCAATTGAACTGATCTAGTTCAATTGATCTGAATGAGATTCAATTAGGTTCAAGGAAATCGTGCTAGCACTCGATTGAACCTAACGTTCTTCTTTTACTATCATAAATAAGTTGTCCTGACTGAGCCAAAGGAGTTTGTGCTCAATCAGAGGCCTTCATATGGTCTGACTGGAGGTTGTCCAAGTCAGAATAGGTTGTCTTATTTGTAAGACATTACCTGCCATTTTTGGTCACCTGCCATTTCTTGTTCTTTGACTTTGGTCAAAAGTCTACCTTTGACTGGTCAAACGTTGACCATTCACCCTTTGACTTTTGACCACATGTCATGCACCTATTGGAGAGCTGGTGGGGGCCTGTCCCCCTGCCAGAACCTGGCAAGGAGAAGGGCGCACGCCAAGGGTGGCGTGAGCCCAAGTAGGAGGCGCCTAGGAGTCCTTGTTGGACAAGGACTCCACCTCCCTTTTGGATTCCAATCAGAGTTCTACTAAGAATCCAGTTTGACTGGTCTTAGGCGCCCTCTAAGGAGGAATCCAGGGGTCTCTATTCCAACCAATCAGATTTAGATCTGATTTCACAAAGGGTTGTGATTGGTTGAGAGGAAGAGGAGTTGGATCACAAGAGGTCTATAAATAAGACCCTGCGCCCAACCCTAATTCCTAATGAATTCAATTGAGATTTCCCACGCCCCAAGGCTGCCTCTCCCCTCCTTCTCCATGCCATAGTCTCTTCTCCCCTTGCTCTCCACGTCCAAAAGGTGTTTTGGACTTTAGGTTGGTGCGATTCAGATCAAGGAAAGGCGATCAAAAGCAAGAAGGCTGCGCTGCTGCAAAAGGACGACTGCAGATCTTCAAAAGAGTTTTGAAGATCCTCCAGATCAGATCCAGATCTGATTTTTGGAGGTGTGATAGAGAAGAAGAGGATCTCCAGATCCAACCCGAGTGGATACCGGTAGAGGCCAGGCGCTTGCGTGGCTAAGATCCAGAACCTTCCGCTGCAATCAGGATCATCTACAGGGTAATAGGATTACCCAAATCAGGTAAATTAAATTTGATTTAATTTATCTTATTTTATTTTATTTATTAAAATAATAAGAATCAGATCTGAAACATATCAAGATCTGATTGAGATCAAGAGAAAATTTTTGAAATATATCTCTTGATCTAATCAGATCTGGACGAACCTGGACCGGGAAATCAGGATTTCCCTTCAACTGGTATCAGAGCCATGGTTCTAAATTGTTTAGATCTGATTTTAATTTTATTTTAATTAGAAAATAAAGTGATTTCAGATGTCACATGAGATGTGATCAGATCTGAAATCAGAAAAATTAAAATTAAATGATTTGGATCTAAGATTAAGAAGATATGCATGACTAGTTCTAGAATAGAATAGTTCTATAGAATAGTTTTGCATGTCTTTGATTTAATCTGATTAAATCATATTTTAGATCTTCTTATTTACTATTTTCTGATATTATAAGTGTTATAATAACATCTGATAAACAGCAAATAAAAATTATTTAATTTTAAATATCATATGAGATATGATAGATGCATGTCTAGACTAGTTGTAGAATAGTTCTACATAATTGTCTAGATTAGAATTTATTTTGATTAGATCAATTTAAATCTAATTTTTTAGATTATTATGAGATAATTTAGATCTGAAAACATGCATGATTTGATACATGAGATGTATGCAAAATATGCCTTGATTAGATCTAAATTTGTATATGAGATATATGATATAGATCTATAACTGTTTTGTAGATTTACATGTTCCTGATTAAGGCGTTCCTCTTGGCCGTCCGGTCATAAGAACGAAGAAGGGTTTAAAGGCCCTCTCTTCCCATTCGATGGGGTGTTCTTATGACGTGTAGGGGTGCTGCGTGTTCGTCCTTAATCAGAAACCCAAAACTTACTTTCTGCAAAACCCTAGATCCTGAAACCCTAGGATTTATTGTGCATATTTTGTTTATGAACCCAACTTAATTAAGAATTAAGTTTATGGAATATTAATTAGGTCTAAAATTGAGAATTTCAGATCTAAGACATATTCATAATACTGGGTTCGGGCTTGGGTAGCTCAATTAGGTCTAAGCGGTTGATCAAACCGAATCAAGAGTTGGTTAGATGGGATCAACAATGCTTAAATTGACCAGCCTAATAGGATTAAGTCTGGGTCAAGATCGAGTCACGATCAAGCAAGACCTAATTAGGCTCAGAGGTTAGAGTCTGGATTGTAGGCTAACCCAATTGGTTCTGACTCAACAATTTGGTGTCTAAGGTAAGTTTGGCACAGACGACCGACTGGTTTTTAATTGGAAGCTACTCGACCTGAATGCGTTCTTGTGCGAGTTAACGGCATATTCCTTCCACCGGTCTCACTTACCTGGCCATATCTGTTGACACAGTTCTGATCTGAGGTGGTCAATAATCCGAGCTGAACCCATGCCACTAGGTTAGTCATAATTGTTATGACTAAGCCAAGTCTAGTTTAATGAGACCTGAATCAATTCTCCCTAAGAAAAGATTAAGTCCGAGGTCTTCCACCATTGTAGACGTGCGGGCCCTTCCCGGGGTTGATTGTTCTCGGCTGGATACAGTGGCTCAGTTGCACCGGGAAGACGCAACCATGTCTATTAGGCATTGGATGCTATGGGCTGGAGGATGAGTTGGGCTCAATATTTCCGGATACGGTGAGAGACCCAATTAGGAACCCAGTCTATGCAAATGGTGGGTCTGACTTAACTAAGGAGTGGATCAATATTCCGGATACGGTGAGATTCATGAATTAGAGACCAAGTTTGGGTGCACCATGATTAGAGAATCATTGAACAAGAGTTGTTCACTCATTGGC
Organism: Cocos nucifera; assembly: GCA_006176705.1. Lineage (NCBI taxonomy): Eukaryota > Viridiplantae > Streptophyta > Magnoliopsida > Arecales > Arecaceae > Cocos > Cocos nucifera. The sequence continues at coordinate 13,004 of QRFJ01004068.1, read as the reverse complement.
TAACCCATCACCAATAACTGTTAGGTGAGGTGATGAGTCAGTTGGTGAGACCGCACCACCCACTAGAAATCATCAATCGCGGAGATTTTCGCATCTCTACAGAGGGAGTGTAGGGATCCGAGAAAATAGTGGGAGCTAATTTGTTTAAAAATAAAATCCCTAAACAAATTGGTCAAGTCAAAATTACAGTATCTAACTAGAATCTTTGACTCTCTACAGGAAAATGTCTGCGTCCAACCCACTGGCACGTATCCTAGACACACATAGACTGACTGGACCCAATTATAAAGATTGGCTCAGGAACTACAAAATTGTTTTGGGTTCAGAGAAGTTAACACATGTTTTGGACCAGGACCCTCCCACCTTACCAGCTCGTCCATCCACTGAACAGAGAGCGTCTCTGGAAAAATGGATTGACGAAGACAATAAGGCCAGATACTACATGTTGGGCTCGATGTCTGATGAGCTCCAGCGCCAACATGAAGATATCGGGACTGCTCGCCAAATGTTGGCTCACCTGCAGGAGATGTTTGGTGAACAGAGTCGCGCAGCCAAATATCAAGTCACGAAAATGACTTTTTAAGGCTAAGATGCGTGATGGGCAGTCAGTCCAAGATCACTGTCTGACAATGATCAAGGACATGGAAGAGCTTGAGAAGCTCGGTGTGAAGTTGGACTTGGACTTGCAGAACGATATTATTCTGCAATCCTTGACTGATGCATATGGGCAATTCATCATGAATTACCACATGCATAAACTTCAAAATTCCTTGGCCGAGTTGATGAATATGCTGGTTACCGCTGAGCTTTCTATGAAAGGTTCTAAAGGCTCAGTTCTTGCTATGGAACGGACTTCTTCCAAAAGAAAGTCTTATGGAAAGAAAAAGAAGTCTGTGAAAAAGCAAAAGGTAGGAAGGATCAAAGAAGAAGAAGGCAGAACCGAAGAAGAAGGTCGATGGCAAAGGAAAGTGTTTCCATTGCAACAGCGACGGCCATTGGAAGCGGAACTGCCCTACTTACCTGGCCACCCTGAAAGAACAAGAAGGAAGGTCCTTCTGGAGGTATGCTCGTTATTGAGTCTAACCTTACGGTTTCTTCTGCATCCAGTTGGGTGCTTGACTCTGGTTCTAGTGCTCATCTGTGCACTTCTATGCAGGGTCTTGAGGATAGCAGGAGGCTGAGGGATGGAGACATGATCCTACGCGTCGGTAATGGAGCAAGAGTTGCTGCAGTAGCCGTGGGAACATACCCTCTGCGATTACCATCTGGTTTAGACTTAGTTTTAAAAGACTGTTATTATGTGCCTGCAGCTAGCAGGAATTTGATTTCTGTTTCATGCTTAGCACAAGAAGGTTATGTGATCACCTTCTTTAAGGACCATTGTAACATTCTTTATGAAAGAAATAAAATTGCAAATGGTTTCCTTGTTAATGGTCTTTATCAGTTGCATATTGATGTACCTGTTTTAACTATCGAGCAAAACGTGAATGCCAAACGACCTAGGGATAGTCCAAACGACAGATATCTATGGCACCTGAGATTAGGTCATATAGCAGAAGATAGGATTAACAAATTGGAGAAAAATGGGCTATTGAGTCCATTGACTTTTGAGTCATATCCAACTTGTGAATCTTGTCTTCAAGGCAAAATGACTAAACTCCCTTTTGTTGGACATGGGGAGAGGGCCACAGATCTCCTTGCCCTAGTACATACTGATGTGTGCGGCCCATTCGATGTGCCGGCTAGAGGCAATTTTGTCTACTTCATTACCTTTACCGATGATCTGTCTAGGTATGGGTATGTGTATCTTATGAGACATAAGTCTGAAGCCTTTTGAAAAGTTCAAAGAATTCAGACATGAAGTAGAAAAACAAACTGGAAAACCCATTAAGGTTCTTCGATCAGATCGAGGAGGTGAATACCTTAGCCGGGAATTCCTAGACTATCTTAAGGAAAATGGCATAGTCTCTCAATGGACTCCACCAGGAACACCTCAACTCAACGGGGTTTCAGAACGGAGAAATCGGACTCTATTGGATATGGTTCGATCCATGATGAGCTTCACAGACCTCCCAGATTTTCTTTGGGGACATTCATTATTAACTTCAATCTATTTACTGAATAGGGTTCCCTCTAAAACCGTTCCTACCACACCGTATGAGATATGGCACGGTAAGAAACCAAGTCTGAGTCATCTCAGAATTTGGGGTTGTCCGGCTCATGTCAAAAGACAACAAGCGGACAAGTTAGAGTTTAGGTCCTTTAGAGCTCGATTCATAGGATATCCTAAAGAGTCATTAGGATACTATTTCTACATTCCAGAAGACCACAATGTGATTGTGAGTCGACATGCCATATTTCTTGAAAAATAGTTTATTCAAGATAGTGGCATTGGAAAGCAGATTAAGCTTGATGAGAAAGTCTCACAAGCAGAACGAGCTAAGGACCAAGTGGAACCAAATCAGGTTGAGCCAATAAGAACACTACCTCCTCCACCTCGTAGATCGGAAAGAGTTTCCCGTCCCCCTGAAAGATACTTAGGTATTATTTCAGAGGACGTAGAGGAAATGTTCCTCATAGGTAATGGTGCTCATGGTGATGATCCCAAAACCTACAACGAGGCGATATCAGATATCGACTCCGAGAAATGGCTTGAGGCAATGAAGTCAGAGATCGACTCGATGCACTCAAACCAAGTCTGGACCTTGGTAGATCCACCAGAAGGTATAGTACCTATTGGGTGTAAATGGATCTTCAAGAGAAAGATTGGTGCAGATGGGAATGTGGAGACATTCAAGGCTAGACTGGTGGCAAAAGGTTATAGTCAACGTGAAGGCATTGACTATCAGGATACCTTTTCCCCGGTAGCTATGCTAAAATCCATCCGCACATTGCTTGCTGTTGCAGCCTATTTCGATTATGAAATATGGCAAATGGACGTGAAAACGGCATTCCTAAATGGATATCTTGAGGAAGATATCTATATGGAACAGCCGCTAGGTTTCACATCCAGTGATACTGATCACAAGGTTTGCAAGCTGCAAAGGTCCATATATGGACTTAAGCAAGCATCTCGGAGCTGGAACACTCGTTTCAATGATGTGATCAAAAAGTTTGGTTTCATCAAAAATGAAGAGGAACCATGTGTTTTCAAAAGGGTCAGTGGGAGCGCTGTTGTCTTCCTCGTATTGTACGTGGATGACATCCTCCTTATTGGGAATGATATTCCCATGTTGACATCAGTCAAGATGTGGTTGTCCAAGGAATTCTCCATGAAAGACCTAGGTGAAGCATCCTTTATTCTAGGAATTAAGGTCTATAGGGATAGACCGAATAGGATGCTAGGACTTTCACAGAAGATGTACATAGAGGAAGTACTAAAGAGGTTTAGTATGGAAAACTCTAAGAGGGGATTAATACCCTTCAGACATGGTATTCATCTTTCCAAGAAGATGTGCCCCAGCACACCTGAGGAAATAGAACGCATGAGCAAGATCCCTTATGCTTCTGCAATAGGGAGCCTCATGTATGCCATGCTATGTACACGACCTGATATAGCCCATGCTGTGAGTGTCACAAGCAGATATCAGTCAAATCCAGGTGAAGAACACTGGACTTCTGTGAAATGTATCCTTAAGTACTTGAGAAGAACTAAGGATATGATGTTGGTCTTTGGTAATGGAGAACTCCAAGTTCAGGGATACACAGACTCGGACTTCATGTCCGATATAGATGATCGAAAGTCGACATCTGGAAGTCTGTTTGTGTGCAATGGTGGAGCTGTCAGCTGGAAGAGTTCCAAGCAAACTGTGATAGCAGATTCCACCATGGAAGCAGAATATATAGCTGCATCAGAGGCTGCAAAGGAAGCATTCTGGTACAAGAAGTTTGCTGCAGAAATTGGAGTAATGCCATCAGATGCCATTCCTCTTTACTGCGACAACAATGGCGCCATAGCCCTTGCTAAGGAGCCGAGGTCTCACCAGAAGTCCAAGCACATTGAGCGGCGATATCATCTCATCCGCGATTACCTTGAGAAAGGTTACGTTGAGGTCAAGAGAGTCAACTCCGCAGATAATGTGGCAGACCCACTTACAAAGCCGTTGGGCCAGCAGAAGATCGAAGCCCACCTTGAGAAGATGGGACTTAGACTTGTAGCCAATTGGCTTTAGGACAAGTGGGAGATTGTTAGATATATGTGCCCTAGAAGCCAGAATTGGCTGACACTTGTAATACACTTCTAGGGGCAAAATTATAATTTTGACTATAATTAATAAAATGGGTTATTTTCTATCACACATGTGTATTTAGTGTCTGTGATACATCCTTTGAGTTAATGGTAATGATAATTCATATTTTCAAGAGTTGAAAATTTAAGACATGAATAATCATTATTAACTCATAAACAGCTCCCGACCATAGGATCATCACGAGGATGGTGATTGATCCGGAAGGTTGGTGTACGATCGCTTCTCTTTAGTAGATGAGTCTTGAGTCTACGGTGTGGAGACACCGGAGCGAGAGTACAGGTACTCGTTAGAGAACGAGGGCACTGAGCGTGACCACCTCGAGTAGTCATTAGGAAGTCTACCTTCTCGTCAATGACTGACTCGATGCTGCAGTAGTGTGTCTGGTTCTTTGACCTGAGATGCATCGGCAGTTCACCTTGAGGGTGTTATAGTTTGACTACACCATTACTCGGTCTCCTAGCCATATGGAACCCTGAGGTGTATGTTGGCTATAGCATGTTCATTGTAGGAACTGGATTGCATCAAGATGGAATCTATCTACCTCGGTGGTAGAGGAGTAGCCCTATGATGATCATGAGAATCAAGTCCAGAAATCCATGGCCATGGTAGAGTGAAATAATAGAAAGAGTTTCTATTTAGATTTTCACATTGGACTCGAATCGAATGATTACATCATATGACAGAGACTAGGGTTTGACGAGTTCACCTTAACCCTAATCTGATCGGGGCTCAAGATAGAAGAACTTAATCACACAGGTAGCTGCACCAAGAGGTTCGCATTCAGCTCTGATGGGTTGCCACCATATACTGCTAGGTGTCACTGGTGGATTTTGGGAGCAATTAGAATGATTTAGATGATCGATCATTCTAGCTGTTCGAATCAGAAGAGTTCTGATCCATCGAAAGGAGTTTCGATGATGTCTATGATAGAGATCATGACATATCCCATTACCATACAGAACTGAACCTAACTGGGTCACACAAACAAGGGTTTGAATCTGGTGATCATCAATTGAACTGATCTAGTTCAATTGATCTGAATGAGATTCAATTAGGTTCAAGGAAATCGTGCTAGCACTCGATTGAACCTAACGTTCTTCTTTTACTATCATAAATAAGTTGTCCTGACTGAGCCAAAGGAGTTTGTGCTCAATCAGAGGCCTTCATATGGTCTGACTGGAGGTTGTCCAAGTCAGAATAGGTTGTCTTATTTGTAAGACATTACCTGCCATTTTTGGTCACCTGCCATTTCTTGTTCTTTGACTTTGGTCAAAAGTCTACCTTTGACTGGTCAAACGTTGACCATTGACCCTTTGACTTTTGACCACATGTCATGCACCTATTGGAGAGCTGGTGGGGGCCTGTCCCCCTGCCAGAACCTGGCAAGGAGAAGGGCTGCACGCAAGGGTGGGCTGTGAGCCCAAGTAGGAGCGCCTATGGGATAACCTGTTGGACAAGGAACTCCATTTCCTTGTTGGATTCCAATTAGAGTTCTATAAGAACCAACTTTGACTGGTCTTAGGCACCCTCTAAGGAGGAATCCAGGGGTCTCTATTCTGAACCAAATCAGATTTAGATCTGATTTCATTAAAGGGTTTGTGATTGGTTGGGAGGAAGAGGAGTTGGATCACGCTTAGTCTATAAAATAAGACCCTGCCGCCCAACTCAGATTCTATGCAAATGCAATTTCAATTTTAAGAAACCCCATGCCCCAAGGCTGCCTCTCCCCTCCTTCTCCACGCCATAGCTTTCTTCTCCCCTTGCTCTCCACGTCCAAAAGGTGTTTTGACTTAGATTGGTGCGATTCAGATCAAGGAAAGGCGAATCAAAAGCAAGAAGCTGCGTGCTGCAAAAGGACGACTGCAGATCTTCAAAAGAGTTTTTGGAAGATCCTCCAGATGAGATCCAGATCTTGATTTTGGAGGCATGATAGAGAAGAAGCAGGATCTCCAGATCCAACCCGCAGTGGCATACCAGTAGAGGGGCCAGGCGCTTGCGTGGCTAGATCCAGGAACCTTTCGCTGCAATCAGGATCATCTACAGGGTAATAGATTACCCAAATCAGTGTAATTAAATTTGTATTTAATTTATCTTATTTTATTTTATTTATTAAAATAATAAGAATCAGATCTTAATATATCAAGATCTGATGGGATCAAGAGAAAAATTTTTGAAATAATATCTCTTGATCTGTATCAGATCTTGACGAACCTGGAACGGAAAATCAGGATTTTCCCTTCAACTGGTATCAGAGCCATGGTTCTTAAATTGTTTAGATCTAATTTTAATTTTATTTTAATTAGAAAATAAAGTATGATTGCAATATTACATGAGATGTGATCAGATGTCTGAAATCAAAAAAATTAAAATAAAAATGATTTGGAGCTAAGTTGAACATGAAAGATATGCATGGACTAGTTCTAGATAGAATAGTTCTATAGAATAGTCTTGCATGTCTTTTGCATTAATCTGATTAAATCATATTTTAGATCTTCTTATTTACTAATTTCTGATATTATAAGTGTTATAATAACATCAGATAAATAGAAAATAAAATTATTTAATTTTAAATTATCCATATTGAGATATGATAGATGGCATGACTAGACCTAGTTGTAGAATAGTTCTACATATTATCTAAGATTAGAATTTATTTTGTTAGATCAATTTAAATCTAATTTTTTAGATTATTATGTGTTAATTTAGATCTGAAAATTTGCATGATTATGATAAGAGATGTATGCAAAAATATGCCTTGATTTAGATCTAAATTGTGATATGAAGATATATGATAGAGATCTATACTGTTTGTTAGATTTACCATGTTCCTGATAAGGCTTCCTCTTGGGCCGTTCCGATCATAGAATGAAGAAGGGTTTAAAAGGCCCTCTCTTATCCATTCGTGGAGTGTTCTTTATGACGTGTAGGGGATGCTGCATGTCGGTCTTTAATCAGAAAACCCAAAAACTTACTTTCTTGCAAACCCTAGATCCTGTTGAAACCTAGGATTATTTGTGATTTATTTTTATTTATGAACCCATAACTTAATTAAAAATAAGTTTATTAGAAATATCAATTAGGTTTTCTAAAAATTTCGAGAATTTCAGATCTAAGACATAATTTCATAATACTGGGTTCGGGCTTGGGGTAGTCAATTAGGTCTAAGCGGTTGATCAAACCGAATCAAGAGTTGGTAATGGATCAACAATGCCTTAATGACCAGCTAATAGGATTAAGTCTGGGTTTCAAGATCGAGTCACGAGTCAAGCAAGACCTAAATTAGCTCAGAGGTTAGAGTCTGGATTGTAGGCTAACCCATTGGTTCTTGACTCAACAATTTGGTGTCTAATGGTTAAGTTTTGGCACAGACGACGACTGGTTTTTAATTGGATTGCTACTCGACCTTGAATGAGTTCCTTGTGCGAGTTAACGGCATATTCCTTCCACCGGTCTCACTTACCTGGCCATATCTGTGGACACAGTTTCTGCATCTGAAGGTGGTCAATAATCCGAGGCTGAACCCATGCCACTAGCGTTAGTCATAATTGTTATGACTAAGCCAAGTCTAGTTTAAAGAGACCTGAATCAATTCTCCCTAAAAAAAGATTAAGTCTGAGGTCTTCCACCATTGTAATGTGCGGGGCCCTTCCCGGGGTTGATTGTTTTCTCGCTGGACATACAGTGGCTCAGTTGCAATTCAGGCAAGACGCAAACCATGTCTATTAGGCATTGAGCTATGGGCTGGAGGATGAGTTGGGACCTCAATATTTCGGATACGGTGAGAGACCAATTAGGACCCAGCTATGCAAATGGTGGGTCTGACTAAATAATGGAGTGGATCAATATTCGGATACAGTGAATTTCATGAATTAGAGACAAGTTCGGATGCACCATGGTTAGAGAATCATTTGAACAAGAGTTGTTCACTCATTGGCTAACCCATCACCAATAACTGTTAGGTGATCGTGATGAGTCAGTTGGTGAGACTGCACCACCCACTAAAATCATCAATCGCGGAGATTTTCGCATCTCTACAAGAGGGCAGTGTAGGATCCGAGAAAATAGCTGGAAGTAATTTGTTTTAAAAGAAATTCCTAAACGAATTGGTCAAGTCAAAATTTACAGATTCTAACTAGAATCTTTGAACTCTCTATAGGAAAATGTCTGCGTCCACCCACTGGCACATATTCCTAGACACACATAGGACTGACTGGACCCAATGTAAAAGATTGCGCTCAGGAACACAAATTTGTTTTGGGTTTCCGAGAAGTTAACCCATTGTTTTGAGACCAGGCACCCTATCCCCACCTATACCAGCTCGTTCCATCCACTTGAACAAAAGAGGCATCTCTGGAAAATGCAATTGACGAAGATAATAGGCTAGATTATTACTGTTGGCTCAATGTCTGATGAGCTCCAGCCACCAACATGAAGATATCGGGACTGCTCGCCAAATGTTGGCTCACCTACAGGAGATGTTTGGTGAACAGAGTCGCGCAGCCCCACAATATCAAGTCATAAAACGACTTTTTAAGGCTAAGATGCGTGCATGGGCAGTCAGTCCAAGATTACTCTTGACAATGATTCAAGACATGGAAGAGCTGAGAACTTGGTGTGAATGGACTTGGATCTCAGACGATATTATCTGCAATCGTTGACTGATGCATATGGGCAATTCATATGAATACCACATGCATAAACTTCAAAATTCCTTGGCCGATGATTGGAATTTGCTGGTTATTTGCGAGCTTCTATTGAAAGGGGGTTTTTTTTCTAAAAAGGGCCTTTTTCAAAAGGGTTTTCTTTTTGGGCTATGGAATGATTCTTCCACAAAGAAAGTCTTTATCGAAAGAAAAAGAAGTCTGTGAAAAGCAGAAGGTGAAGGATCAAAGAAGAAGAAGCAGAATCGAAGAAAAGGGCTCGATGGCAAAGGGAAAGTGTTTCCATTGCAACAGCGACGGCCATTGAGCGAACTGCCCTAATTTACCTGGCCACCCTTAAAGAACAAGAAGTTAAGGTCCTTCTGAGGTTATGCTCGTTAATTGAGTCTAACCTTATGATTTCTTCTGCATCCAGTTGGGTGCTTGACTCTGGTTCTAGTGCCTCATCTGTGCACTTCTATCAGGATCTGAGGATAGCAGGAGGGCTGAGGGATGGAGACATGATCCTACGCATCGGGTAATGCGAGCATAGAGTTGCTTGTAGTAAGCCATGGGGAACATACCCTCTTCGATTACCATCTGCGTTTTAGACTTAGTTTTAAAAGACTGTTATTATGTGCCTGCAGCTAGCAGGAATTGATTTCTGTTTCATGCCTCAGCATAAGAAGGTTATTGATCACCTTCTTTAAGGACCATTGTAACATTTCTTATGAAAAGAAATAAATTGCAAATGCGTTTTTCTTGTTATTGGTCTTTATCAGTTGCTATTGATATACCTTTTTAACTATCGAGCAAAACTGGTTTGAATGCCAAACGGCCTAGGGATAGTCCAAACGACGATATCTATGGAACCTGAGATTAGGTATATAGCAGAGATAGGATTAACAAATTGGAGGAAAAATGGGCTATTGAGTCCATTGAACCTTGAGTCATATCCAACTTGTGAATCTTGTCTTCAAGGCAAAATGACTAACTCCCTTTTGTTGGACATGGGGAGAGGGCCACAGATCTCCTTGCCCTAGTACATATGATGTGTGTGGCCCATTCGATGTGCCGGCTTAGAGGGCAAATTTTGTCTACTTCATTACTTTTACGTGGATCTGTCTAGGTATGGGTATGTGTATCTTATGAGACATAAGTTGAGCCTTGGAAAGTTTGCAAAGAATTCAGACATGAAGTAGAAAAACAAAACTGGAAACCCATTTAAGGTTCTACACTGATCAGATCAAGCGAGCCGTGATACCATAGCCGGGAATTCCTTAACTATCTTAGGAAATGGCATAGTCTCTTCAATGGATTCCACCAGGGGAAACACCTCAACTCAACGGGATCCATGTGGTTCAGAACGGAGAAAAGAAATCGGACTCTATGGATATGGTTCGATCCATGATGAGCTTACAGACCTACCCAGATTTTCTTTGGGACATTCCATTATTAACCTTCCAATTTCATTTACTGAATAGGGTTCCCTCTAAAACTGTTCTACCCACCGTATGAGATAATGCACGGTAAGAAACCAGTCTGAGTCATCTCAGAATTTTTGGGTTGTTCCGGCTTATGTCAAAAGACAACCAAAAAGGGGGCGGAAAAAAACCCCCCAAAAGGTTTTAGGGAAAATTTTTTTTTTTTTTTTTTTAAAGGGGGGGGTCCCTTTTTGCAAGAGCTTTTTTTTTGGGATTCATAGGATATCCTAAAGAGTCATTAGGTACTGATTTCTACATTTCCCAGAAAACCAGCAATATGATTGTGAGTCGACATGCCATATTCTTGAAAAAAGTTTATTCAAAGTAGTTGCATTGGAAAATTAGATCAAGCTTGGAATGCAAAAGTCTCACAAGCCAGAACGAGCTAAGGACCATTGCGAACCAAATCAGGTGAGCCAATGAAAGAACACTACCTCCCCACCTCGTAGATCAGAAAGAGTTTTCCGTCCCCCTGAAGGCTACTTAGGTATTGTTTCGAGGACGTAGAGGAAATGTTTCTATAGGTAATGGTGCTCTTGGTGATGATCCCAAAACCTACAACGAGGCGATATCAGATATCGACTCCGAGAAATGGCTTGAGGCAATGAAGTCAGAGACGACTCGATGCACCAAACCAAGGTCTGTACCTTGGGTAGAATCCACCAGAAGGTATAGTACCTATTTGGGTGTAAATGGATCTTCAAGAGAAAGATTGGTGCAGATGGGAATGTGGAGCATTCAAGGCTAACTGGTGGCAAAAGGTTATAGTCAACTTGAAGGCATTGACTATCAGGATACCTTTTCACCGATAGCTATGCTAAACATCCATCCGCACATTGCTTTGCCGTTGCCAGCCTATTTTTTGATTATGAAATATGGCAAATGTGACGTGAAAACGCATTCCTAAAGATGAAATATCTTGAGGAAGATATCTATTATGGAACAGTCGCTAGGTTTCACATCCAGTGATACGTGATCACAAGGTTGCAAGTGCAAAGATCCATATACGGACTTAAGCAAGCATCTCGGAGCTGGAACACTCGTTTCAATGATGTGATCAAAAAAGTTTTGGTTTCATCAAAAATGAAGAGGAACCAGTTATGGTGTTTTCAAAAGGGTCAGTTGGGAGCGCTGTTGTCTTCCTCGTATTGTACGTGGGATGAATCCTCCTTATTGGGAATGATATTTCCATGTTAACATCAGTTCAGATTTGTTGGTTTGTCCAGGGAATTCTCCATGAAAGACCTAGTGTGAAGCAGTTCCTTTATTCTAGGAAATTAAGGTCTATAGGATAGACCGAAAAGATGCTAGGAACCTTTCACAGAAGAGTTACATAGAGGAAGTACTAAAGAGGTTTAGTATGGAAACTCTAAGAGGGGATTAATACCTTTAGGACATGGTATTCACTTTCAAGAAGAGTGTGCCCCAGCACACCTGAGGAAATAGAACGCATGAGCAAGATCCCTTATGCGTCGCTGCAATAGGGAGGCCTCATGATATGCCAATGCTATGTAACACGACTGATATAGCCCATGCTGTGAGTGTCACAAGCAGATATCAGTCAAATCCAGGTTGACAAGAACACTAGACTTCTGTGAAAATGTACCTTATTGTACTTGGAGAAGAACTAAGGATATGATGCTGGGAGTCTTGCGTACGGAAGAACTCCTGGTCTAGGGATACACAGACTCGATTCATGTCCCGATATAGAATGATCGAAAGTCGACATCTGGCAGACTGTTTGATGCTGAAGAGTTCCAAGCAAACGGTGATTACCACCTCCCCCACGTTACCTTTGAGAAAGGTTACTGTTGAGGTCAAGAGAGTCAACTCCGTAGATAAGGTTAGGCAGACCCACTGTACAAGCCGTTGGGACAACAGAAGATTGAAGCCCACCTGAGAAGAATGGAACTTAGACTTGTAGCAATTGGCTTTAGGACAAGTGGGAGCATTGTATAAGATATATGTGCCCTAGAAGCCAGAATTGGCTGACACTTGTAATACACTTACTAGGGGCAAAATTATAATTTTGACATAATCAATTAAAATGGGTTATTCTATCACACCTAATGTATTTAGTGTCTGTGATACATCTTTGAGTTAATGGTAATGATATTCAATTTTCAAGAGTGAAAATTTAAGACATGAATAATCATTATTACTCATAAACAGCTCCCGACCATAGGGAATCATTCACGCAGGATTGGTGATTGATCCGGAAGGTTGGTGTATGGATCGCTTCTCTTTAGTAGATGAGTCTTGATGTCTACGGGTGGAGACACCAGAGCAAGAGTAAAGGTTTACTCCTTAGAGAATGAGGGCACGAGCGTGACCACCTCGAGTTAGTCATGTTAGGGAGGTCTACCTTTTCTTTCAATTTTTTCCAATGAAAACTTGAAACTCGGACGCATGCAGTAGTGTGTCTGTTCTTTGACTGAAGCATGCATCGGCAATTCACTTGCAGGGTGTAATATAGGCTTTGACTACACCATTTACTCGATCTCCTAGCATATGCGAACCCTGAGGTGTATGGTTGGCATATAGCATGTTCATTGTAGGACTGGATTGCATCAAGATCGAGGATCTATCTACCTCGGTGGTAGAGGCAGTAGCCTATGATAATCTCGCTC
>QRFJ01004067.1:0-137014 GCA_006176705.1 Cocos nucifera | reverse complement strand
GAGAATCATATTCCAACACAGGTTTTGACTTTGGGTTGGTGGCTATCTAGATCAAGCGAAAGGCGATCAAAAAGCAAGAAGGCTGTCGCTGCTGCAAAGGACGACTGCTGATCTTCCAAAAGAGTTTTGAAGATCCTTCAGATCAGATCCAAATTGGATATGTTTTGGATGGAGATGTGATAAGAGAAGGAAGAGGATTCTCCAGATCCAGTTTGATGGATACGTAGAGCCAGAGCTTGCATGGCTAGATCAGAACCTTCCACTGCAAATAGGATCATCAACAGGATAATAGGACTACCCAGATCAGGTAAATTAAATTTGATTTAATTTATCCTTATTTATTTTATTTATTAAAATAATAAGAATTAAATCTAAAATATTCTATATTTGATATAGATCAAAGAGAAAATTTTTGAAATATATCTCTTGATCTGATCAGATCTGATAACAACCTGGACCGGAATAATCAGGATTTTCTTCAACTGGTATCAGATCCAGTTTGGTTCTAAAAATATTTTGATTTAATTTTAAATTTTATTTTAATTAGAAAATAATTTTATTTCTAGATGTCACATGAGATGTGATCAGATCTGAAATCAGAAAAAATTAAAATTAAATGATTAGGATCTATGATTAGAAGATATGCATGACTAGTTTCTAGAATAGAATATGTTCTATAGATTGGTCTTGCATGTTTTCATATTTAATTTGATTAACCCATATTTAGATTCCATTTTATTATACTATTTTTTGATTGTATAATGGTTATAAATAACTTCTGAAAAATAACAAATAAATTATTTAATTTTAAAACATCATATGAGATGTGATTGATGCATGTCTAGACTAGTTGTAGAATAGTTCTACATAGTTGTCTAGATTAGGGTTTATTTTGATAAGATCAATTTAAAATTTAATTTTTAGATTATTATGAGATAATTTAGATCTAAAAACATGCATGATTTTGATACATGAGATGTATGCAAAATTGCCATGATTAGATCTACTTTGTATATGAGATATATGATATAGATCTGATACGTTTTGTATATTGAATTTCTTGATTAAGGCATTCCTCTTGGCCGTCCGGTCATAAGAATGAAGAAGGATTTAAAGGCCCTCTCTTCCCATTCGATGGGATGTTCTTATGATGTATAGGGGTGCTGCATGTTCGTCCTTAATCAGAAAATCAAAACTTACTTTCTGCAAAACCCTAGATCCTGAAACCCTAGGATTTATTATGCATATTTTGTTTATGAATCCTACTTCATTAAAACTTAAGTTTATGGAATATTAATTAGGTCTAAAATTGAGAATTTTAGATCTAAGACATATTCATAATACTGGGTTCGGGCTTGGGTAGCTCAATTAGGTCTAAGCAGTTGATCAAACCAAATCAAGAGTTGGTTAGATGGGATCAACAATGCTTAAATTGATCAACCTAATAGGATTAAGTCTGTGTCAAGATCGAGTCACGATCAAGCAAGATCTAATTAGGCTCAGAGGTTAGAGTCTGGATTGTAGGCTAACCCAATTGGTTTCTGGACTCAATAATTTGGTGTCTAAGGTAGTTTGGCACATACGACGACTGATTTTTAATTGGAAGCTACTCGCCTGAATCGCGTTCTTGTACGAGTACTAAGATATTCCTTCCACCATCTCACTTACCTAGCCATATCTGTTGACACAATTTCTGATCTGAGGTGGTCAATAATTCGAGCTAACCCATGCCACTAGGTTTAGTCATATATTGTTATGGACTAAGCCAAGTCTAGTTTAATGAGACCTGAATCAATTCTCCCTAAGAAAAGATTAGTCTGAGGTTTTCTTATCATTGTAGATGTGCGGGCCCTTCCCGGTTGATTGTTTTCCGACTGGATATAGTGGCTTAGTTGCACCGGGAAGACGCAACCATGTCTATTAGGCATTGGATGCTATGGGCTGGAGGATGAGTTGGGCTCAATATTTGGATTACGGTGAGAGACTCAATTAGGAACCCAGTCTATGCAAATGGTGGTCTGACTTAACTAGGAGTGATCAATATTTTGGATACGGTGAGTTTCATGAATTAGAGACCAAGTTTGGGTGCACCATAATTAGAGAATCATTGAAACAAGAGTTGTTCACTCATTGGCTAACCCATCACCAATAACTGTTAGGTGAGGTGATGAGTCAGTTGTGAGACCCGCACCACCCACTAGAAATCATTAATCCAATGGAGATTTTTGCATCTCTACAGAGGGGTGTAGGGATCCGAGAAAATAGTGGAAGCTTAATTTATTTAAAAATAAAATCCTAAATAAATTGGTCAGTCAAAATTATAATATCTAACTAGAATCTTTGACCCTATAGAAAAATGTCTGCGTCCCAACCCATTGGCACGTAATCTTGACACACATAGACTTGATCGGATCCAATTATAAAGATTGGCTTAGGAACTACAAAATTATTTTGGGTTCTGAGAAGTTAACCCATGTTTGGACTAGGACCCTCCCACATTACCAGCCCGTCCATCTGTTGAACAGAGAGCGTCTCTGAAAAAATGGATAGACGAAGATAATAAGCCAGATATACATTGTTGGGCCTCAATGTCTGATTGAGCTCCAGCGCCAACATGAGGATATCGAGACTGCATTGCCAATGTTGGCTCACTTATAGGAGATGTTTGGTGAACAGAGTCGCGGCAGCCAAATATTCAAGTCACGAAATGACTTTTTAAGGCTAAGAATGCGTGATGGGCAGTCAGTCCAAAGATCACTGTCTGACAATGATCAAGGACATGGAAGAGCTTGAGAAGCTCGGTGTGAAGTTGGACTTGGACCTGCAGAACGATATTATTCTGCAATCCTTGATTGATGCATATGGGCAATTCATCATGAATTACCACACGCATAAACTTCAGAATTCCTTGGCCGAATTAATGAATATGCTGGTTACCGCTGAGCTTTTTATGAAAGGTTCTAAAGGCTCAGTTCTTGCTATAGAATAGACTTCTTCCAAAAGAAAGTCTTCTGAAAAGAAAAGAAAGTCTGTGAAAAAGCAAAAGGTGGAAGGATCAAAGAAGAAGAAGGCAGAGCCGAAGAAGAAGGCTGATATCAAAGGAATGTATTTCCATTGCAACAGCGACGGCCATTGGAAGCGGAACTGCCCTACTTACTTGGCCACCCTGAAGAACAAGAAGGAATGTCTTTCTGGAGGTATGCTCATTATTGAGTCTAACCTTACAATTTCTTCTGCATCCAGTTGGGTGCTTGACTCTGGTTCTAGTGCTCATCTGTGCACTTCTATGTAGGGTCTTGAGGATAGCAGGAGGCTGAGGGATGGAGACATGATCCTACATGTCGGTAATGGAGCAAGAGTTGCTGTAGTAGCCGTGGGAACATACCCTCTTCGATTACCATCTGGTTTAGACTTAGTTTTGAAAGACTGTTATTTTGTGCCTGCAGCTAGCAGGAATTTGATTTCTGTTTGATGCTTAGCATAAGAAGGTTATGTGATCACCTTCTTTAAGGACCATTGTAACATTCTTTATAAAAGAAATAAATTGCAAATGATTTTCTTATTAATGATCTTTATCAGCTACATATTGATGTACCTGTTTTAACTATCGAGCAAAATGTGAATGCCAAACGACCTAGGGATAGTCTAAATGACAGATATCTATGGCACCTGAGACTAGGTCATATAGCAGAAGATAGGATCAACAAATTAGAGAAAAATGGGCTATTGAGTCCGTTGACTTTTGAGTCATATCCAACTTGTGAGTCGTGTCTTCAGGGCAAAATGACTAAACTCTCTTTTATAGGACATGGGGAAGGGCCACAGATCTCCTTGCCCTAGTACATACTGATGTGTGCGGCCCATTTGATGTGCCGACTAGAGGTAATTTTGTCTACTTCATTACCTTTACCGATGATCTGTCTAGGTATGGGTATGTGTATGAAACACAAGTCTGAAGCTTTTGAAAAGTTCAAAAAATTCAGACATGAAGTAGAAAAAAGATATGAAGTAGAAACTAGGATTTGACGAGTTTATCTTAACCCTAATCTGATTGGGGCTTAAGATAGAAGAACTTAATCACACAGGTAGCTGCACCAAGAGGTTCACATTCAGCTCTGATGGGTTGCCACCATATACTGCTAGGTGTCACTGGTGGATTTTGGAAGCAATTAGAATGATTTAGATGATCGATCATTCTAGCTATTCGAATCAGAAGAGTTCTGATCCATCGAAAGGAGTTTTGATGATGTCGATGATAGAGATCATCACATATTCCATTACCATACAGAACTGAACCAAACTGTGTCACACAAACAAGGGTTTGAATCTGGTGATCATCAATTGAACTGATCCAATTCAATTGATCTGAATGAGATTCAATTAGGTTCAAGGAAATCGTGCTAGCACTCGATTGAACCTAACGTTTCTTTCTTTTCTATCATAAATAAGGTGTGTCCCTGTCTGAGCCAAAGGAGTTTGTGCTCAATCAGTAGGCTTCATATGGTCTGACTAGAGGTTGTCCAAGTCAGAATAGGTTGTCTTATTTTATAAGACATTATCTGCCATTTTTGGTCACCTGCCATTTCTTGTTCTTTGACTTTGGTCAAAAGTCTACCTTTGACCGGTCAAACGTTGACCATTGATACTTTGACTTTTGACCATATATCATGCACCTATTGGAGAGCTGGTAGGGGCCTGTCCCCCTGTCAGAACCTAGCAAGGAGGAGGGCGCACGCCACCCTTGGCGTGCACCCAAGTTGGAGGCGCCTAGGAGTCCTTCTTAGATAAGGACTCCACCTCCCTTTTGGATTCCAATTAGAGTTCTTCTAAGAATCCAGTTTGACTGGTCTTAGGCGCACTCTAAGGAGGAATCCAAGGGACTCTATTTTCACTAATCAGATTTATATCTAATTTCACAAAGGGTTGTGATTGGTTGGGAAGAAGAGGAGTTGGATCACAGTTAGTCTATAAATAAGACCCTGTGCCCAACTCAGATTGTGACATGATATGATTGAAAATCATAATTCTCCATGCCCAAGGCTGCCTCTCCCCTCTTCCTCCATCGCCAAACCTCCCTTCTCTTCTCCATCTCTCCACATCCAAAAGGGTTTTGGACTTTGGTTGGTGCGATCCAGATCAAAGAAAGGCGATCAAAAGCAAGAAGGTTGCACTGCTGCAAAGGACGACTGCTGATCTTCAAAAGGAGTTTTGAAGATCCTCTAGATCAGATCTAGATCTAATTAGAGATGTGATAGAGAAGAAGAGGATCTCTAGATCCCGTTCGAGTGGATATCGGTAGAGGCCAGGCGCTTACGTGGCTAGATCCAGAACCTTCCGCTGCAAACAGGATCATCAACAGGGTAATAGGATTACCCAGATCAAGTAAATTAAATTAAATTTAATTTATATTTATTTATTTTATTTATTAAAATAATAAGAATCAGATCTGAAATATCTTAGATCTGATACAGATCAAAGAGAAAAATTTTTGAAATATATCTCTTGATCTGATCAGATTTGAACGAACCTGGACCGGAAAATCAGGATTTCCCTTCAGTTCGGCTCCTAAAAAGATTTGGTTGAAGGAGAAGTCTGGGAGGAGTTTGACTCTTGGAGGAGTTCGGTCAGAGAAGAAGTTTGAAAGAAGTTCGGTTGCTGAAGGAGTTCGACCGTTGAAAGAGTTCAGCCACTGAAGGAGTTCGGCTAGGGCCGACCATTGAAGAAGTTCGACTGGGATTCGATCGCTGGTGGAGTTCGGTGGGATTCGACCATTAGAGGAGAATTTTTGATCGAAGCTCTTTCCTGATTACCGGTTGCATTAGGCTAAGCTTCAGGCTGGACTTCGGTGGGAGCGGGGTTTATCCCCAATAAAAGGTATAGAGGCATAAAAAGATCGTTGAAAGTGCCTCTTCCCTCCTTCTGTCTTAAATAATCGAAGATCTTCACTCATGTCGGGATGAGGTTCTCGTCCTATTCCCAACATGGTTGGCCTTCTTTGTCCCCCATCAGGATGAGCTTTTTCTCTTGTTCCTAATGGGGTTGACCTTTTTTTGTTAGGATGAGGTCCTCCTCCTATCTCTAAAAAAGATATAGGGATGCAAAAGAGCGATTGAAAGAGCCTCTCTGCTTCTCCTATCTTAAATAATCGGAGGTCTTCACCCATGTCAGAATGAGATTCTTCTCCTATTCCCAACACGGTTGGCCTTCTTTGTCCTCCTGTCAGGATGAGGTTCTCTTTCTGTTCTTGATGGGGTTAGCCTTTTTTTGTTAGGATGAGGTCCTCCTCCTGTCCCTAACAAAGGTATAGGGGCACTAAAGGATCGTTGAAAGGGCCTCTCTCTCCTCCTATCTTAAATAATCAGAGGTCTTCACCATGTCGGGATGTGGTTCTCCTCCTATTTTCAACATGGTTGGCCTTCTTTGTTTTCCTGTCAGGATAAGATTCTTATCCTATTCCTGATGGGATTGGCCTTCCTTTGTTAGAGTGATGTCCTCCTCCTGCTCCTAACAAAGGTATAGGGGCACAAAAGAGCCATTGAAAGGGCCTCTCCCATCCTCCTATCTTAAGTAATCGGAGGTCTTCATCTATGTTGGGATGAGGTTCTTCTCCTGCTCCCAACACAGTTGGCCTTCTTTGTCCCCCTTTCAAGATGAGGTTCTCCTCTTGTTTTTGATGGGGTTGGCCTTCTTTTGCTAGGATGAGGTCCTTCTTCTGTCCCTAATAAAGATATAGGAATACAAAAGGACTATTGAAAAGACCTCTTCTCTCCTCCTATCTTAAATAACCAGAGGTCTTCACTCGTGTTGGGACGAGGTTCTCCTCCTATTCCCAACATAATTGGCCTTCTTTGTCCTCCTGTCAGAACGAGGTTCTCCTCTTGTTCCCTATGGAGTTGGCCTTTCTTTTTTATAGCAAGATCCTCCTTCTATCCCTAACAAAGATATAGGGACACAAAAGAACTGTTGAAAGGCCTTCTCCTATTTTAAATAACTGGAGGTCTTCATCCATGTCGGGATAAGGTTCTCCTCCTATTCTTGATGGGGTTGGCCTTCCTTTCTTAGGACAACTATTATTGGGGTTGTGCTTGGCCAGATGAGTTTGCATCCTCTCTGGCTCGACTAGTTGCTCCCTTATTTCCATTAGCACATGCATCTTTGAGGCATTCAAGGAAGCATAGTTGTTAAATCTTCTGGAGGTAGAGTTCCATCAAATCCTCCAATTTGGGCTTTTCTGTCGATGAGCTCAAGGAGTTCAGGCTTAGGAGGAGTTCGGAAGCACGGTCGAGCTTCGCTCAGCTTTCTTTTAGGCAAGGACTTGTTGGGTTCGCCCGCTTGCCACTCTTTTGCAGCCTCATCATCCTTCAATTTGATGGCCTCCTCCGCCCGGGCATAACCTTTAGCTCGGGCCAACATATCAGCAAAATTCCTGAAGTATTTTCTTTCCAAGAAGGATAAAAGATCATTTTTATGAATTTTTCCCTTTAGTATGGCCCTGGCGATAGATTGGTTCAAGTTTCAAACCTCCAACGAGGCAGCATTAAAGCGGCTAATGTAAGCTTGGATGGACTCTCCCTCTTTCTGCTTTTTGTTGATAAGGAAGTCCAAACCTCATCTTACATGTCTGTTGCTTATGTAATGAGCTACGAACTAATGGCTCATTTGATCAAAGAAGAAGATCATACCCAGTTTAGACTCGAGTACTAGTTTCTTGCTGCTCCTTTCAAAGCAGATAGAAAAGCTCAGCACAGGATGGCGTCTGGCACGTCATGAAGTAGTATCATTATTCGAAAGGCCTCCAGATGGTTGACTGGATCAGAAGTTCCATCGTAGGTCTCGAACTAGAGGATCTTGATGTTCGATGGGATAGGCTCTTACATGATTTTGATAGAGAAGGAAGGATTGGTGCAGAAATCGTCATGGTGAGTTAGGACGGCATGGTGGAGCTCCTCAATCCACCAGTTCATGTCTTGGAGCTTTTGGTCGAGAGTATCATCTCGACCGTGGATCTTAGAAGGCCACCGACTGTAGATGGAAAAGTCTCCTCCAGAGAAGAATCATGGTTAGAATAGGAACTTTCCGCTCTCTGCTTCCCCTTCTCGAAGGTGATGAATCTACTGATCCAGGTTGCCATTCTTGGTGCCGATTCCTAAAGCTCTAGCTAGATTTTTTCTGGCTGGGCTATCGCCAGAGGCTGCTGTATGGCTTGCACCATTTTGGTGAGGCCTTGAACTTGCTGCATCAGTAGGTTGAACTGCTTTGGATCTACCATGGTGGTTGGCGAAGGAGGCGGAGAATCGTATGATGGAGCCAGAATGGGCAGATCCAATTCAGATCTGGTGGTAGAGGTAGTAGACTGTCGGATGGTTTTCTTCTTTGGAGGTATTTCTGGAGCAAGAAAGATCAAATAGAAGTGGTTTCAAGAAATTAAGAGAGAAAGGAAGGTAGGTAAGATCAACTAGGCACTCCTTTTAGAACAAGGGCTCAAAGGATCCTTCTTCTAGCACCAATCTTATTGGTGTAGAAATCTATGAGGATGCTGAAGGTAGCTGGAGTTGGAAAAATGAGGCCATCGACTAGACCTACAAAACAAAATCCTAACCGAAGGTGGGTGGCTCCGGTAGCACCCTTCGATGCTAATGTTAGTTTTTTGGCCAACTAGAATGGAGTGCTCAGGATATAAAGAGGTAGAATAATGGGAGAAAGAAGAGAGTTTAGAAAAAATGTATCTAGAGGATCTTTTTTATAGATGGAGTATATAACAAACTGATAGCGACAGTCATAACCATCTGGTAGTGGACCGCTGAAGCCATATGGAGTTTGTTACGGAGGATAGTATCCATTGTCATGATGCGCTAGTCAAGAGTGGTGTCTATTATCATGACTTGCCAACACATTGGGGATTAATAGTTGAAGTTTAGATGGAGTGGGTGCTAGCAACAAAGAGATTTAAGTCATAATAGTTTCAGAGAAGTTTGGGCTTTTTTAGGATCATTTGCATGTAGGTTGGTTTGTACTGTATTAAGAGCCAAGTTCTTGTAGATGATGAGGGTCTTCTGGGTGACCACAGGGGGCTCGACCGAAAGGAGTTCGACTGGAGGAATCTGGCTTGAAGGAGTTTGGCTTGAAGGGAATCCATTCCGAAGGGAGTCTGGCTTAAAGGAGTCTGGGTGGGTTGCGATTGGAGGAGTCTAGATGGAAGGGGTCTGGAAGGAGATCGATTGGAAGAGTCCGAAAGGAGGTCTGTTGGAGGAGTTCGGAGGGAGATCCACTAGAGGAGTTTAGATAAAAGTCTGTTGGAGGAGTTTGGAAGGAAGTCTGCTGGAGGAGTTTGAATGGAAGTCTACTAGAGGAGATTGGAGGGAGATCCGCTGGAGGAGTTCGGACGAAAGTCTACTGGAGAAGAAGATCGACTGGAAGAGTTCGAGAGGAGGTCTGCTAGAGGAGTCCAGAGGGAGATCATTCTGAGACAAGACGCCAAGCCAAACTTCGGCAGGAGCGGGTCTAACCCCAATAGTAAGAAATCAAGTTGAGTCACCTCAAAATTTGGGATTGTTCGGCTCATGTCAAGAGACAGTAGACGGACAAGTTAAAGTCTAGGTCGCTTAGAGCTTGATTTGTTAGATATCCTAAAGCGTCATTAAGATATTATCTCTATCCTTCGGAAGAGCACAATGTGATAGTGCTTCAACATGCTATTTTTTTAAAAAAATAGTTTATTCAATATGGTGGCATTGGAAGATAGATTAGGCTCGAGAAAAAAATCTCTAAAGAGCAATGAGCCAAGAAACCTGAGGAACCCAATCTGTCTGAGCCGATCCAAACACAATCTTCTCTACCTCGTAGATGATGTGGGTTTTTTCATCCTCTTGAGAGGTACTTAGGTTCCATTTCTGAGGATGCAGAGGATGTATTCCTCATGAAAAATGGGGTTCATGGTGATGATCCCAAAATCTATGATAAGGTGATATTAAATATCGATTCCGAGAAATGGTTAGAGGTAATAAGTCAAAGATTGACTCAATGCAATCGAACCAAGTCTAGACCTTAGTAGATCCACCTGAAGGTATTGTACCTATTGGGGTAAATGGATCTTTAAGAGAAAGATAGGTGTAGATGAAAATATGGAGACATTCAAGGCTAGGTTAGTAGCGAAAGGGTATTGTCAACATGAAAACATTGACTATCAGGATACTTTCTCGTCAGTAGCCATGCAAAAATCCATCCGCACATTGCTTGCAATCACAGCATATTTCGATTATGAAATATGGTAGATGGACATGAAAATAATATTTCTAAATAGATATCTTGAGAAATATATCTATATGGAATAGCCGTTTGGTTTCATATCCGGTGATGGTGATCACAAGGTCTGCAAGTTGCAAAGATCCATATATGGACTAAAGCAAGCATCTCAAAGCTGGAATGCTCATTTTAATGACGTGATCAAATCATTTGATTTCATCAAAAATGAGGAGGAGACCTGTGTATTTAAAAAAGTCAATGGAAGCACAGTTGTCTTCCTCCTATTGTGCGTGGATGACATCCTCCTAATTGAAAAAGATATTTTTATGATGACCATAGTCAAAATTTGGTTGTCAAAAAGGTTTTCTATGAAAGACCTATGATAAATGGTAAAAATATACTAATAAAAGTATTAAATTACAAAATAAATTAATCTATTTCTTTAGAAATTAATACTTTTATTAATCTTATGCAGGAAAGAAGGCCATCAATGTGAAGATCTTATTTTTCTAATTTAGATGAAATAAATTTCAGGCAAAATGGACTACAAACGAGCCCAGAATTAAATTTCAAAAAAAAAAAAAATAAGTTCGGTTCGAACCAGTTCAGAAAATCGGCTCAATGGCTGGCTCGGTTCGATCGAAATAGCAAATCGATCTGCCGACGTAACGCTGACGTTAGGATGACGTCAACATTTTTTGCGGCATACGATGGACCATCTGAAGGGTATTTCAGAAATTTCATAGAAAAAAGCATGCTCTGATTGGCTGAAGAACGCGGTGGTCCATGCAACATCGAGCTCACGCATGGTCCATAGAGGGCAATTTGGGAATTTTGGCTGATCCAATGGCGGTTTTCACTGAAACTCGATCGGACAGTCGAAAAGAAGGCGCTGATGGACGGCATCCGTAGCTCCTGATCGAGATCCAACGGCTGAAGATTCATCCCGAAGTTAAACTATAGATCAGAAGCCTTCTTTCTGCGTGATCGGATGGCCCAGATTCGATCCAATGGTTGATCCAACGGCTGTCATTAAATCCGACTTGATCTGGGTTATTTTAAGGGGTTTTTGAGTGATTTTTGGACCGTTTGATCAACATCTAACAGGTCAGAATTATCCAGATCTTAATTTGAGTTGTTTTAAGAGTCTTAAACCTAATTTTTTGATGGATTTTGGGAGAAAATCAAACTCTTTATCTATAAAAAGCCTATGTTGTTGCCGTGAAAAAAAATAGAGAGAGACAGAGAGAGAGAGAGACGGGGAGAAAGAGAGAGAGAGAGAGAAAAAGAGAGAGAGAGAAAGAGAGAGGTAGAAAGAGAAGAGTGATTTGTGAGAAAATCAAAAAAGGTTTTTTTGATTTCTTTCGACGATCAAGACATCGATCAAGGAGCCTCTTCATCTTCGCCAAGTTCTCCACATCAAGAGCAGCAGACAATCAATTTCAGCAATCAAACAGTCTAATTTCTCTATGCTTTTTATTTTATTTGCTATTTTTGAACTTGTTATCATGAACTAAATTTTTTTTTACTAAGGCTAAGGTGTAGCCACTCTTTTGATGCAATATTCAGTATGATTTATTTTTAAATTTTATTCATGAGGAGTATATAAATCTGATCTTAATGCTTTTAGATTACTGGCCATCTTCTAATTGATCTGATGAACATAGATGTTACGGACCAAGTACATCTATGTTAATGCTTCTTGATTATATACCTTGTATTATGAATCAAATTAGAATTCATATGCATGCGGGAATTTTAGTGCGCTTTGGATGCAGCGTATTTTAATTAGAGGGTTTCACAAAACTTAATGCATTAATATTTATTTAAATTACACCTGGACCAAAGGATAATTAATAAATATTAATAGTTTTGCTATGCCTGGACCAAAGGATAGTGAATAAATTAGGAGACTCCACCGTCACATGAAATAAAATTAATCTAAAAATCCTGAATATTGTATTGACTGAGTTGGTGAACCGATTGCCTTAGTAATCCATTGCTCTTGAAGTTTAAAACCCTAATAATTTACACTCTCTCTATTTAATTAAAAACTTTTAATTATTTTTTTTTTTATTTTCTTTAATTTTTTATTCTCATAAATCGATCTTCTAAATAAAGCATAGGAAAGAGCTTTTCAGTACTTATTTTTCCAATCCTCTAGGGATGATACTCTACTCATTCACTTTATTACTTGATCGACTGGTGCACTTGCCATAGCTATAAATTAGCACGCATCAAGTTTTTGGCACCATTGCCGGGGATTGTGTCTAAAACAATATTAAAATTTTGATCCTAGCTTTACTTTAGAAATTTATTTTTAATTTTTATTATTTAAAAAAAAAAAAAAATTTAGTGCATGACACGTACTGGACATAGTAACTTACTACCTCTTAGATCCAGAAATTGAAAGGAACCATTAGAAGACTACAACAAGAGAGAAACATGGCAGCTGAAGATCCTAACGACATCAATCTAGGATTGGATATGGCGACTGAAGGACAGCATGAAGCTATTCGACCAGTACATCATCCATTAAATGATTACATCACACCATCTATAGCCGATGCAGCTTCGAGCATCAGGAGACCGCCTGTACGAGCAAACAACTTCGAAATAAAATCGGCGATGATCCAGATGATTCAATCAACTATCCAATTCAGTGGACACGTGCATGATGATCCGAATGCCCATATTTCTAATTTTCTTGAACTTTGTGATACTTTTAAAATTAATGGGGTGTCGGATGATGCTATTAGATTAAGGTTATTTCCTTTCTCTTTATGGGATAAAGCTAAAAGTTGGCTTCATTCTCTTCCTGCAGGTTCTATCACAACTTGGGATGTCCTAGCCCAAAAATTCTTAGCCAAGTACTTTCCACCTTCCAAGACTGCCAAGATGCGCAACGATATCACTTCTTTTATGCAGATGGACATGGAGACACTATATGAGGCTTGGGAGCATTTCAAGGAACTGCTGAGGAGATGTCCACATCATCAACTACCCGTATGGCTTCAGGTACAAACTTTCTATAATGGTTTATCTCCTACTAATCGATTCTATGATTGATGCAGCAGCAGGAGGAACCATTAATCAAAAAATGGAGGAAGAAGCCTTCGATCTGATCGATGAGATGGCATCAAATAGCTATCAATGGCAGACAGAACGCATGATGCCAAAAAGACTAGCAGCTGTGCAGGGAGTAGATTGCGTGCCAACCTTACTAGCTGAAATTGCAGCCCTTAGAGCCGAAGTCAACAACTTAAAGGGAACAGCTATGCATGTTCAGAGCATTACTTGTGACCTGTGTGGAGGAGGACACGATACGAGCAATTGCCAGACAGGTAATCCTTTTGCTAAAACAACTGATACAGCTAATTATATTGGTAATTTTTTCAGGCCGCAACAAAACAA
This sequence comes from Cocos nucifera, assembly GCA_006176705.1. Classification (NCBI taxonomy): domain Eukaryota; kingdom Viridiplantae; phylum Streptophyta; class Magnoliopsida; order Arecales; family Arecaceae; genus Cocos; species Cocos nucifera. Next base: position 123,358 of record QRFJ01004067.1, on the reverse strand, counting down.
TCCCTACTCCAACACATACAATCAAGGGTGGAGGCAGCACCCAAATTTCTCATGGAGCAATCAAAATGCAGCACAACAGCCACCCCCGGGATTCCAAGTACCTGAAAAGAAGTCCAACATGGAAGAGCTGATGGTCAAATTTATGCAAAACCAAGAAGCAACTATAAAAAATTTGGAAGCCAAACTTAGGCAGGACCAAACAGCAGCAATTCGAAAACTTGGAGATGCAAATAGGTCAAATGGCTAAGATAATCTCCGAGAGACCTCAAGGATCCTTGCCAAGCAATACGGAGACAAATCCAAGGGAGCAAGTCAATGCTATCACCCTAAGAAGTGGTACAAAGCTGGAGGAGCCACATCAGAAGAATGAGACTGAAGAGCCAACTACAAATAAGGAACCATCAACTAAAATTCGTCAGTCACCAAAACAACCAGCAGATGGATGGTCTCCAGGTATACGGTTTGCTGATCCAAATGTGAAGCCCTACGTGCCGCCACTACCATTCCCAGAGAGACAAATACAGCATCCAGATAAGGAAATTTTCTAACTTTTTCAAAATTTTAAAGAATTTACATATTAATATTCCTTTTGTAGATGCTATTACTCAAATGCCCAGGTATGCCAAGTTTCTCAAAGAAATCTTAACAAATAAGAAAAAGCTGAAGGAGCATGAGAGAATAAATTTGAATGAAGAATGCTCAGCAATACTTCAAAATAAATTACCACAGAAGCTTAAAAGATCCAGGGAGTTTTACTATCCCCTGCATTATTGGTGATTGTAGTTTTGATAAAGTTTTATGTGACTTTAGGAGCAAGCATTAATCTCATGCCTTTTTCTATTTTCAGGAAGCTGGGTCTAGGAGAACCAAAGCCTACCACTATTACTCTTCAATTAGCCGACAGATCCATTAAATATCCAAGAGGTATAGTGGAGGATGTCTTGGTAAAGGTAAACAAGTTTATTTTTCCTATTGATTTTATTGTTCTTGATATGAAAGAAGATTATGATGTACCCCTTATTTTAGGGAGACCCTTTTTAGCTACTGGAGGAGCTTTAATAGATGTTCAACAAGAAAAATTAATTCTTAGAGTCCAAGATGAACAAGTTACTTTTAATGTTTTCAAAGATACTAAACATCCTGATGATAATCAAACTTATTTTCTAATTGATATTATTGACAATCCATTATATGAGAATTCTGTAGAAAATAGGTTTGAGACTATAAAAGCGAGCAATGTCAAATTGAAAGAAGGACTCGATCAAACATGAAAGTATTCCAATTGAAGTGGCACCAGATTGATCCACTTTAGAACTTCAAAGAAAGTCAAGCTGAAGACTATAAATCAGAACTACTAGATAGGTTGTTTCTTTTCTTTTTAGTTTTGATCATTTTTTTTTCTTTTATTTTTCAGTAATTTATTGTTGCTCTTTTACTGCTTTGGTGTGTATTTTCAATTTTGCAGAGAAAAATCAATGAGAGCTCAAGCAAAATTTCAAAGCTCCAAAGAACCAGACTGAACCAAATCAGGTGTATTCCTTCCTATCCTTTATTGCACCCTTTATTTTTCTTTCTCCTTTAAGACAATGTAGAATAATTTAAAAAAAAAAAAAATCATGTGTCAAGAAGAAAATCTTGAGCAAGATAAACTGGATAAGTGATAAAAGATAGAATTATTTGCTAATGAATGTAATGAGTTAAAGAAGTAGATTAGTTGGTCAACTTTTAGCAGCCTACTTAGGTCATTAAAAGACTATTAGCACTTTTAATTGCACATGCACACTAACAAGGCAAAGTAGGTATTGATTATAAGGCCAACTGAGGATTCAATTATCACTAAAAATTGATAATTAATATACATTCTAATCAAAGAAACTTGAATTTAAGGAAAGAGCTACCTGCCTATAAATAAAGTGCAAAAGATAGAGTATATGTGGATTGCCCAAAGCCTAGTAACTGGGTCTCTGCACCTAGGTCAAGTGTGAAAATTCACGTAAAATGGTGAAGGGAAGGCCAGGATGCTCAGCACAGTAAAAAAAAAAAAAAAAAAAAAAAAAAAGAAAAGAGAAAGGCAGTGTGAAAGCTACCTTAATTCATGAGTATAAAATTGAGAATGTATAGAAAATTGACCAAAATAGGTGATAAGAGAGGATACTTTTGTTCTTTTAATTTAATACTAAAATGCTAAAGTTAGTCATCACGAACACAAGTGCTATAGATCTTTGATGTACTCTAAGAAAGTTTTTAATTGTATTGACTGAAAAATTTGCTTCTGAAGCTCAATGCTTAGTTAGCAGTATTTTCTAAACTTTTTGACCTTTAATCCTAGATTTTATCTTTATGATGGATAATCTTATTGAAACATGGTATTAAATAAAATATTGCTAAGGGACTAGCAATGACTAAGTTGGGAGGTGTGATAAGTGGTAAAAATATACTAATAAAAGTATTAAATTATAAAATAAATTAATCTATTTCTTTAAAAATTGATACTTTTATTAATCTTATGTAGGAAAGAAGGCCATCAATGTGAAGATCTTATTTTTCTGATTTAGATGAAATAAATTTCAAGCAAAACGGACTTCAAACGAGCCTAGAATTGAATTTCAAAAAAAAAAAAATGGGTTCAGTTCGAACCGATTCAGAAAATGGGCTCAGCGGTTTGGCCTGGTTCGACTGAAATAACAAACCGACCTACCGACGTAATGCTAACATCAGGATGACATCAGCATTTTTTGCGGCGCACGATGGACCATCTGAAGGATATTTTGGAAATTTCATAGCAAAAAGCGCACTCTGATTGCTGAAGAACGTGGCGGTCCACACAACACCGAGCTCGCGCATGGTCCATGGAGGACAATTTGAGAATTTTGACTGATCCAACGGGCGATTTTCACTGAAACTCGATCGAATGGTCGAAAAGAAGGCGCTGATGGATGGCATCCGCAGCTCCCGATTGAGATCCAATGATTGAGATTCATCTCAAAATTAAACTATAGATCAGAAGCCTTCTTTCTGCACGACCGGATGGTTCAGATTCGATCCAATGATTGATCCAATGGCTGGCATTAAATCTGACTTGATCTGGATTATTTTAAGGAGTTTTTGAGTGGTTTTTAGATCATTTGATCAACATCTAACGGGCAGAATTACCCAGATCTTAATTTGAGTTGTTTTAGGAGTCTTAAACCTAATTTTTGATGGATTTTGGAGGAAAATCAATCTCTTGATCTATAAAAAGCCTGTTATTGCCGTGAAAAAAAAAAGAGAGAGACAGAGAGACAGACGGGGAGAAAGAGAGAGAGGGAGAAAAAGAGAGAGAGAGAGAAAGAGAGAGGAGAGAGGTAGAAAGAGAAGAGTGATTTGTAAGAAAATCAAAAAAGATTTTTGATTTCTTTTGATGATCAAGACATCGATTAAGGAGCCTCTTCATCTTCGCCAAGTTCTCCACATCAAGAGCAGCAAACAATCAATTTCAGTAATCAAACAGTCTAATTTCTCTATGCTTTTTATTTTATTTGCTATTTTTGAACTTGTTATCATGAACTAAATTTTCTTTTACTAAGGCTAAGGTGTAGCCACTCTTTTGATGCAATATTCAGTATGATTTATTTTTAAATTTTATTCATGAGGAGTATATAAATCTGATCTTAATGCTTTTAGATTACTGACCATCTTCTAATTGATCTGATGAACATAGATGTTACGGACCAAGTACATCTATGTTAATGCTTCTTGATTATATACCTTGTATTATGAATCAAATTAGAATTCATATGCATGCGAAAATCTTAGTACGCTTTGGATGCAGCGTATTTTAATTAGAGGGTTTCACAAAACCTAATGCATTAATATTTATTTAAATTACACCTAGACCAAAGGGTAATTAATAAATATTAATAGTTTTGCTATGCCTGGACCAAAGGGTAGTGAATAAATTAGGAGACTCCACCATCACATGAAATAAAATTAATCTAAAAATCTGAATATTGTATTGACTGAGTTGGTGAACCAATTGCCTTAGTAATCCATTGCTCTTGAGTTTAAAACCCTAATAATTTACACTTTCTCTATTTAATTAAAAACTTTTAATTATTTTTTTTATTTTCTTCAATTTCTTATTCTCATAAATCGATCTTCTAAATAAAGCATAGGAAAGAGCTTTTCAGTACTTATTTTTCAATCCTCTAGGGATGATACTCTACTCATTCACTTTATTACTTGATCGACTGGTGCACTTGCCATAGCTATAGATTAGCACGCATCAACCTAGGAGAGGTATCCTTCATATTGGAAATTAAGGTCTGTAAGGATAGACCGAAGAGGATGCAGCATCTCTCGTAGAAGATGTACATAGAGGAGGTGCTAAAGAGGTTCAGCATGAAAAACTCTAAGAGTAGACTAGTGCCCTTCAAACATAGCATTCATTTCTTCAAGAAGATGTATCCCAACACACCTGAGGAGATTGAACATATGAGCAAGATCCCTTAAGCTTTGGCAATAGGGAGCCTCATGTATGCCATACTATGTACACGACCTGATATCACACATGCTATGAGTGTCAGAGTAGGTACCAATCGAATCTAAGCAAAGAGCACTGGACTTCTGTGAAGTGTATCCTTAAGTACTTGAGAAGGACTAAGGGTATGTTTCTGATCTTTGGTAATGGAGAACTCCAGGTCTAGGGGTATATAGATTTAGATTTTATGTCTAACATAGATGATCGAAAGTCAACATCTAAAAGTCTGTTTGTATGTAATGGTGGTTATTGGGGTTAGATCGGCTCCTGCCAAAGTTCGGCCTGGCATCTTGTCTTAGAATGATCTCCCTTCGAACTCCTCCAGTGGACCTCCTCCCGGACTCTTCCAATCGATCTCCTTCCGGACCCCTTCCATCAGAACTCCGCCAGTGGATCTCCCTCCGAACTCCTCCAGCAAACTTCCATCCAAACTCCTCTAGTAGACTTCCTTCCAAACTCTTCCAGTAGACTTCCGTCCGACCTCCTCCAGCGGATCTTCCTCCGAACTCCTCCAACGAACCTCCTCCCAGACTCTTCCAGTAGATCTCCTTTCGGACCCCTTCCATCTGGACTCCTCCAGTCGCAACCCACCTAAACTCTTTCGAGCCGAATTCCCTTTGGGCTGGATTTCCTTCAAGCCAGACTCCTTCAAACCAGACTCCTCCAGTCAAACTCCTTCTGGTCGAGCCCCTTACGGTCATCTAGAAGAACCTCATCATCTATGCAAACTCGACTCTCAATATTGTATAAACCAACATACATGTAGACGATCCTAAAAGAGCCCGAACTCCTCTAAAATTGTTATGACTCAAAGTTCTTCGCTGCCAGTGCCCACTCCATTTGAATTTTGACTATTAATCCCCACCATGTTGGTAAGTTATGTTAATGGACACCACTCTCGACTGACGCATCATGACAACGGACACTATCCTCCATAACAAACTCCACGTGGCCTAAGCGACCCACTATCAGATCATTATGGCTATTGCTATTAGTTTGTTACATACTCTATCTGTAAATGGAATCCTCAAGATATGTTTTCTCTAAGCTCTCTTCTTCCTTCCATTATTCTGTCTCTTTATATCCTGAGCACTCCATTCTAGTTGGCCAAAAAATTGACTTGAGCATCGAAGGATCCTGCCGAAGCCACCCTTCTTTGATTAGGATTTTATTTTGTAGGTCCTGTCCATAACCTCATCTTTCCAACACCAGCTGCCTCTGACGTCCTCATAGATTTCTGCACCAATAGGATTAGTTCTAGAGGACGGAACCTCTGAGTCCTTATTCTAAAAGGAGTGCCCAGTTGATCTTACCTACCTCCCTTTCTCTCTTAATTTCTCGAAACCACTTCTGTTTGATCTTTCTTTCTTTAGAAATGCTTCCAAAGAAGACAACCACCTGATAGTTTACTACCTCCACCATCATATCTGAATCGGATCCATCCATTTTGGCTTCATCATCCGCTCCCTACCTCCTCTATCAGCCTCCATGGTGGATCTAGAGCAGTTCAATCTACTGATATAGCAGGTTCGAGGCCTCACCGAAATAGTGCAGACCATACAGTAGCCTCCGATGGCAGCCTAGCTAAAAAAATTTTAGCCGGAGCTTCAGGAATCGGCACTAAGAAGGACAACCTGGGTCAGTAGACCCATCATCTCCAAGAAGAAGAAGCAGAGAGCAGGAAGTTTCTGTTCCAACTATGATTCTTCTCCGAAGAAAACTTTCTCCATCTACAGTTGGTGGCCTTCTAAGATCCATGGTCGAGATGATACTCTCAACCAGAAGCTCCAGGACATGAACCAGTGAATTGAAGAGCTCTACCATGCCGCCCCAACTCACCATGACGATATCTGCACCGATCCTTCCTTTTCTATCAAAGTCATGCAAAAGCCTATCTTGCCAAACTTCAAGCTCCCCCAGTTCGAAACCTACGATAGGACTTCCGATCCGGTCGATCATTTGGAGGCCTTTCAGACTATGATGATGCTTCATGGTGCACCATACACCATCCTGTGCCAAGCTTTTCCATCTACTTTGAGAGGAGCCACAAAAAACTGGTACTCGAGCTTAAAATCGGGTACAATCTTCTCTTTTGAATAAATGAGCCATCAGTTCATGGTTCATTTTATAAGTAGTCAATATCCAAGATGAGGTTTAGACTTCCTTATCAACATAAAGTAGAAATAGAGAGAGTCCATCCGAGCTTACATCAATCGTTTTAACACTGCTACATTGGAGGTCTGAAACTTGACCATTCTATAGCCATGGCTGCACTGAAGGGTGGTCTTTAAAAGAATGATCTTTATCCTTCTTGAAAAAAAAAATCCTAAAAATTTTGCTGATATGTTAGCCTAAGCTGAAGGTTATACCCAGACAGATGAAGCCTCCAAATTGAAGGATGACGAGGCTGCAAAAGAGTGGCAAGCAGGTGAACCCAGCAAGCCCACGCTTGAAAGAAAGCCGAGTGAAGCTCGACCGTGCTCCTGAACTCCTCCTGAGTGCAGATGAGCCCGAACTCCTCCTTGAGCTCATTGATAGGGAAGCCCAGATTGAAGGACTTGATAGAACTCTCCCTCCAGAAGATTCAACAACTATGCTTGCTTGAATGCCTAAAAAATGCAGGTGCTGATAGAAATAAGGGAGCAACTGGTGGAGCCAGAGAGGATGCGGACCATCCAGCCAAGTACAATCCCAACAAGTACTATCTCTACCATCACGACCACAGTCACGATATCGAAGAATGCATCCAGCTTTAGGATGAGATTGAGGCAAGGATCAAGAGAGGTTGGCTGGATCGGATCATCAGGCATCGATTGAAAAGGAGAGAAGATTGTCTGAGAGCCCCATCGAAATCCGAACCATCTCGACGGGATGAGCTCCAAGGAGGTTGGCCCCCTCTTAGAGTCATCAACACTATCACTGGGGACATCAGTAAGGGGAGGCCAGTGGATCAGCAGAGTTGACAAAAAGGCAATGGACTAAAGAACCTATCACCTTCACTGAAGAAGATGCCCAAGGATAGTCACTTTAAATGTTATTGATTATGATGTACGCCATATTTTGATTAATAATAAAATCTTTGCTAATATCTTGTTTTATGATGCTTTTTCCAAAATATCCATGTCCGATGATAGGATGGGTTCGATGAATTTCTCGTTGGTAGGATTCATGAGTGATGCAGTGCCAGTGGAAGGAATAATAACATTATCGAAGATAGCTGGCCGATACCCAAAGCAATCTATGGCATAAGTCAATTTTTTGGTAATCAAAGCCCCTTTTGCTTATAATGCAATCCTTGGTTGATCTGATTTGAATGCACTTCAAGCCATAGTTTCTACTTACTACTTGAAAATGAAGTTTCCAACTAGACATGGAGTCGAGGAGGTTCAAGAAGATTAGGCACTAGCTCGGCACTGCTACAATATTGCCTTACAGGGGGAAAGACAAGCGAATCTTTGTCCGGTGGATGGGCTTGATGCTCGCGATGATCTATCCAAAGAAAGAGGAGAATCCATCAACGACCTTGAAGAGATCCCTCTGAATGATGGGAACGAAGAGCATACTGTGAAGATTGGCTTGAACCTAAAAGGAGAGATTAGAAAGTAGCTCGTCACATTCCTACAAAGGAATGCTGATGTCTTCGCCTGGGCACCTGCAAACATGCTCGGAATCGATGCTGAAGTCATGGCGTGGATCTTAAGCGACAATCGACGAAACAAAAAAAGCATAGTTTTGCACCTGAATGACAGAAGGCGATCATGGACGAAGTCAACAAGCTCTTTAAGGTGGGATTCATTCGAGAAGTGCTTAACCCAAATTGGATTGTAAATGTTGTCTTGGTTAAAAAGACAAATAATAAGTGGAGGATGTGCATAGACTTCACATATTTAAATGCGGCCTACCTAAAAGATAGCTATCTTATGCTCAGGATCGACCAACTGGTGGATGCAACTTCGGGCCATGAGCTCCTCACGTTCATGGATGCCTTCTCTAATTATAATCAAATCCGGATGACACCAGAGGATGAGAAAAAAACTACTTTTATTACTAATTATGGTCTTTATCATTATAAAATCATGCTATTTGGATTTAAAAATACAGGTGCAACATACCAACGCCTGGTGAATAAAATTTTTAAAGAGCAGATAGGCTACAACATGAAGGTCTATGTAGATGATATGCTGGTTAAAAACTGATCTTCATCGAATCACATCACCGACCTTGAGGAGACCTTCAGTACCCTCTAGAAGTATAAGATAAAGTTGAACCCTATGAAATGCACTTTCGGGGTAACCTCGGAAAAGTTCTTGGTGTTGGAAAATATTTAGGGTTTCATGCATGAATTTTAAAACTTTTTTGAAATGTAACGCAATGAAAGTTGTAAATTAAACTATTTAATCTACAAATGCATATAATCAAATTACTAAACCCTACAACTAGGACCTATCACATGTCATAATGCATTCTCAAGTCTGAAAATAAAAGGTTTGGTATTGATCAAATCAATACCTTAGATCTAGAACGATTCCAGATCAAAAACCTAGATTGCATCTAGGTGAAAGAAGAGATTGGATCTCTTATCTTTACATAGGTCGAGAACTCGATGGTTGATTTTTTTTGTTTCCTTTGGAGCTGTACATGCTTTCGACCTCTACAGATGATCCACATAAGACTGCAACAAAATTGAAGGTTCGTCGAACGAAGATCCGCTCGAAGTGCTAGCTTCTTGCAGATCTCTCAAGTTGGTTAATCTAAAATTTATTCTTCGGATCTCTTGGACATTCCAAGAGATGAAGAATAAGAAGAGGATTAGGAGAGAAATCTAACCTTTAGATTTTTCAAAAATTAGAAATTAAATACATTAGAAAAGGATCCTAAGAGAAGATAAATCTTCTCTTTCAGGATATCAACGACTGATATCCTAAAAACATCCTTATGCTAGGACCAAAGGAAGACCTTCTCCCTTAAACTTTTTCCATGTTTTCAGACCTCACACTCTCTGATTTTTCTCATAGAAAAATCTCACAAAAATATAGAGAAGAAGGGTTCTCAAAGAAATCCTAAGAGAAAATATTCTTCTCTTTTCCTTCTTTCATCAGAACATGATCAGATCATGTCCAAAATCAATCATCATGCCCCAACATCTTGGAGCACAGATCCCCATGCCCTCATCCTCTTTCTCTTTTATATTTTTATCATATAAAAAATATATAAAAAGAATAATAAAAAGGCTTGAAAGAAAAATACAAGAGAAGACAATCTTCTCTTACCTTTATCTTCATTAGGACATCAACCTTTGTTGTCCAAAAGAAGTCCTCTTCTCCAAGGAATATAGCACCACACATCCTCATGCTTTCAGCCTTCTTTTCACCAGGTTTTTTGCCATGGAAACCCCAGACTTTGATGCCACATCCTAAAGAATAGGAGGCGTCCAAGAAAAAAGGACTAGGTCAAATTGACCTAGTCAAACAAGGAAACAAGGAAGAAATTAAGGGGCGTCCAACTCTTGGATGCCTCCCCACAATTTTGTGCATGGAGAGAAGGAAGTTTTTCACCCAAGAAGAAAAAAAATATGGTTACAAAAAAATAAGTGTCGGCATTGGTTATTTTCCAAAGAGAGAGGAAGAGAGTTTTAACAAAATATAACTCTTCCTAAGTTTGACTCATTCAAACTAACTACCAATTTTGACCAAGTCAAATTTAAATCCAAAACCTGAGATCATGGGGCATGGAAAATCATTACTTAGGCATGGAAATCATAGAAAAAAAATTGGAATTAAATTAGTGGGTGTGGAACCTTTAATATGGCTCAAGGAAAGTAGACAAGGAATCCTAGTCTAACTAGGATTCTCATGTATTGACTGGATCAAACCAATTTTAAGTCTAACTAAAAAAAATATTAGTGAAATCTTAATTATAGGTAATCCTAGTCCAACTAGAAATCTAACTAAGTTAGGTTTAAACCATATTTAAATCTGATTTAAATCCTAACTTAATTATGAATTAGTTGCACTCAAATCCTAGTCTAACTAGGATTTATTTTTTCCTTGCTATTGGCTTATCCAATAAATCAATTAAACTTAATCTAATTAAGTTTAAATCAATTCTAATTGAATATAATTCTATTAGACTCGATCTCAGCCTGATTGCTCAATCAAATTGAGCCAATTAGTAATTCAATTGCTAATCGATCCTCTGACAACACTTGCATTAGGTCAAACATCAATCGCATTGAATGTTTGACCTCAAAATGATTCTCAATCATCGATTAACTATCTGATTAAGTTACAACCTCTTTTGTGTGTGACCCTATAGGTTCGAACCTAAGCCGATAGCATAGGAACCAATTTTTGTACTAGTCGAAGTAACCATTTAGCAATGATTTTAGACGTCTGGATAGGTCGAATATATGCAAAGCAACATTCTTAGAATCCTGGCTTATGACCAATAATTCTCAAGACGACTTTGAGTATGCTGTCAAACACTCATACAAGTCATCTCTATTTTGTCTCAAAATTTTGCAAATACTATGACTCCTCACGAGGATTACCCAGACCTAGGTTTTGTTAAATTGAAATACAACGAGACATTCTCTTCCTGAAGCTAATCAGAAGTGGTCAATCCCATCTTGACTCACATACCAACTTCACAAGTACTTGACTGTACTAAAAAATCTTTTAAATCTATATTAAAAATACAGATAGTTCGACACTAAAGTATAGTGAGTTGCTTGCAAGTCATCGTGGTGATCTCAGATCGGAGAGACACCTATATCTATTGGCCTTAGCTAGCTACTCATGATAGTAGAGTGCTACATTGATCTCGTTTAGTGTAGATGTACTCCTACATCTCACCTGGATGCCATACCAATATCTCTAGACCACTTGATTACGAGGACAACCAACGCATATGACATATAGTGACCTTCACTCGATAAGTTATCATCCTTATTAATAACTCATCATTTGATCGTGAACTACTTAAGAACCATTCAATAAATCTTTCTTTATCGATTGATTGTGATTCTAAGAACTTCATCATAATATAGGAGTTCATTTAAGAAAGATAGAACTTCGATGATGAATCAGCCAAATAACTATTATTATTAGATAATTCATATACTAATTTCAATCATCTACTAAGATAATTAGTTTTAAGACACATTTTCTAACAACTTCCATTTGGACTAAAGCCAATCAAAATGATATCAAATATCCTATCTTCCACTTGAGTTTGTAGAACTCCTTAGTTTTGAGGCCTTAGCAAATGAGTTAGTCAAGTTCTCCTTTTTCATCAATCTTCCAAAGATCGATGTCACCCTGATCTAAAATTAAAGGTGATAGCGATGCAGAATATGCTGGTTCTTTGGTTCTTTAGCCTAAGCTATGGCTCTAGTGCTATGATAGGATTGGACTATCGATGGAGGGTGCCACTTCCAATCTGCTAATGAATCTCAGCAACTACACAGCTTACATGGTAGCATCATATGCCATGATGTACTCTACATCACTAACTGAATAAGCTAAAGTATCCTGCTTGGAACCTTTCTAGCATGTTGCTCCTACAATTAGGGTATGACCTGACATTCTCTTGTTGTCATCTTGCTCTGATTGAAATTAAAACATCCACATATTTTAAGTTAGTATTTTCATATTTGAGTCACTGAATTTTAGTATTTTTCAAATACATGAGGATTGTCTATATAATCTTTCAATGATCCTCATTTAGATCAGACTGGTATCTACTCACTACATTAGTAAGTATACCATATCTAATTTTGAACATGAAAAAATTAGATGACAACCAAAGCTTTATTCCTTGTAATGCTGGAATGCCATTCTCGATTAAGAGAACTTCATCCACAGACAATACAAGAAATAACACTACAGAACATTTTGCGCACTTACAAATATAGAGTTTGTCTTTGTTCATAACAAAGACATATATTCAAAACATATGTTTCAAAACTGAGATAATAGCCAAATGAGCTTTATAGGTCTTTACCTTTCAATCTGGGTGCTACTCTGATCCTTTTGAAAATCCATTCACACCCAATGGTTTTTATCCCTTCAAGTGAATCAACAAGTATCCACACACTATTAATTTCCATGGACTTCAATTTGGATTATATGGCTCCAAGCCACTTCTTAGAGTCAGACCACCGTACTGCATCTCTATAGGTGATCAAATTCTTATTGTTCTCATCGAGCTCAATAGGATCTCCATCTCGAACTTAGATACTGAAGTATCTGTCCGACTAACATGATACTCTTCCAGATCTTCTTAAAAGTGCTACTTTAATAGGCTTCAGATTTGATCCGATCAAATCTGGTTCTATAGGTTTACTAAATTATGTCAATTCATTTTCTACCAGTCAAACTTTTCTAAGTTCAACTTGATAGGCATCAGTTTCTTTTCTAAGATACTTTTTTCCAAAAGGAATGCCCTTCTATTGATGAATATCTTATGTTCTTCAACATGGTAGAATTAATAACCTTCAAACACTTATTGGACCATGTTCCAAGTTTATCTGTATGCAAACCTTTGACATAGGCCAATCAACTCCAAATCCAAAGGTGAGAGTTTCTGTCTACGCCCGATCCATATCCCATATGGAGTCTTTACAATAGATTTACTCAGTATAATTTTTTAGAGTAAAACTAGTAGTCACAATAGCACAACCCTAAAATAGGCAAATAAGTAAACCCTATCATGGATTGAACCTTGTCTAACAATGTTTATTTTTTTTTTTAGATACACTATGTTTCAAAAAAAAATTACTAAAAGAGAATCCTGTTCTCTCCTAGATATGTTATAAACTTACTAGATAAGTGTTCACCTCTTCAATATGATTGAAGAATTCTAATACCATTTTTAGTTTATTTTTCTCTTTTATTATTAGATCATTTGAATATTTCAAATGATTCAAGCCAGACACACCCATGCCCAGATAAGTCGTCTGTAATGAAATATTAATATTTTTCATTAGCAATTAAGTTCATAGGTTCACATACATCACTATGTATGAGACTTAGAACTTTATCGACTCCACTTTTTCCATTAAAAGGTGACTTTGTCATCTTTCCAAGAAGACAAGACTCACAAGCTATCAATGATTCACAATATTGATGTCGAGATTTTTCTCTCAAGCTAACTTGTTTATCCTATTCTTATCAAGATGACTAAGCCTATAATGCCAAAGATAGACATCCATGACATAATCTAACTAGAATGTTTATTAATTATGTACATTACACTTAACAAGCTATATAAATGTTAAATGTTATTTCTTTATTATTCATATATTTTTGTAACATTATTCATAATAATCTTCTTATTGATAAATGATAATATCTCTAACCAAAAGGCCAATAGAGATCATATTTATCATAAACAATAGATAATGGTGACAATCACTCAAAATGACATCTTTTGAAAATAAGCTTGATAATTCTTAAAGCTAGGATTGGAACAAGACTTCCATCCCTAATGTTTAGGTATTTCTCACCATTTTTAAATATTCTACTTACCTAAAATCCTTGCAACAAATTACATAGGACTCCCAGTATCCAATACTTAGATAGTAGAATTACACATAGAAAAATTTTAAGGTGTTATCATATAACATCCTTAATGAGCAACTCCTACTCCTTTCTCTTGTTTAGCCTATTATGGTCAAGGAAAGCAAGATAATTCTTCTTTCTATGATCCTGCTTCTAATAGTAGAAGCACTATGGTTGATTCGGATTAATTTTGGACTAATTATTTTGACTGGGCTAAGTAGCCCCAATACGAACCCATTCGTACTGCTAAACTAAATTCAACTTTTAATACTAATTATTGAAGTTGGATCCCATAAGTCATCATTATTTAATAGTGATTGGAGCAATTAGGATTTAGCCTTATTCTGAGAAAAGAGAATAATGACTTAAGTATATGAATTATTTTAAGCCTAGAGACTTGGACTTTAGTCTTAAGGTTCTCTCAGTATTTTATTCGAATTGGTAGTCTCTACCTCTAATTCAAGGAATTACTTTAATTTTCTAGTAGATACTAGAATTAATATAGACTGCACACGAGCCCAACTTTGGTTGGCCAACCTATGTACATCTAAAGATAGGTTCATAATCAATTATTTCTCTAAATAATTTTTAATAATTTAATTTTACTCTAGAAACCTAATCGATAGGCTTTGGCCTCTATTGTAAGGATCTGGTTAGGTCCAACCATTAACATGACTATACTTGATGCATCTAACCAATAAATGATTGAGCCCAACTTTGGTTGGCCAACCTAACCACCATTAGAAAAATACTTCCAGGTTATCATATTATGAATGATAATTCCATTAGTCAATAAGCACCAAGCCTTTGGGCCTCCAATGATTATTGAGTTAATGGACCCATTATCATTCAATATAATGGAAGGCTATGACTCAGTTATCTCCATAACTTCATCATTTTAAGGACCTAATAATTTTAGAGAATTTAAATTATTAGTGATTTAAGGATAGAAAGGATATGAACCAGTTTGCTCCCGCTGACTTCACCAAGTCAAGTCCTCCCACTAACTTCACAAGTCATTTATGAGGACTAGGATCAATATTGGTTCATGGGCACGTAGATCAGTCTCACTGAATAAAATTAGTCTCACTGATTTTCTTTGTGACATGGGTTAGTATGAATCAATGAGTAACCTAATCAAGACTTGATTAACCACATTGGCTAGGTAAGTGAGATCGATGGTAGGGTCTACCAAGGCTTGCCTTAGACACCATAAAAAATGGTCAAGTAAGCGGGCTATCAATTAAAAATCACTGGTCTAGGATGCCAGAGTTATCTTAGATACCAATCGATTTATCAATTTTGATTTGGTCTGCATCTATAGAAATGAACTAATCTTAATTAACTATTAATTAGGTTTGATCAATTTCTTAAGTAAATTCATATTTAATCTAACTCTAGGTCTAACCCAGTTAAGGACCTGATCAAAACTAAGCATTATCCTTTAACCCATATTTTATGAAATTATCTTAGGATCTTTAAATCACAAACCTAGGTCCTAAATAATTACTTAATTCTCAATTAAGTTCAAATCTTATTTGTTTAGGTTTATGAAATCTTAGAACTAATTTTTGATTGGATCATTTGAAACATTTTCAAATTGATAAATAATTTACATTGAATTATATTCAATATATGATTTTAGATCTGATTTGTTTTAATATCTCGATCATATCCTAGAATTTCAAATTTAGGATTTTGCAGAAAGTAAGTTCTCAATTTAAATTTTATAAAATAAGAATGTCATACATATTCTAGATTCAAAACAAAAATTATATATCAACATATGCAATAAGAGGATCTAGATCTAAACATAAAATACATCATATGGATTAGATCATAAACCATTTAAAATTAAATTTAAAATATAAAAATAAATCATAAATTACTTTAGATCTCATCTAATATATTTATAATTTAAATTATTCAGATCAGCACATACTAGGACAACCTCTCTACTATAAGGGGTAAACCTTACAGCAGGACAATCTTATAGCAGTATGTGCAATCCAATATTATTTAGATCTAATCTAAATAATCTAAAATAGATCTAATATTTATTTAATTTTAAATTTAAAATTAAAAATAAATCATAAAATTAGTTAGATCATATCTAACTTATTCATGATTCAAGTATAGATCAGCACATATTAGGACAACCTCTCCACTATAAGGGATAAATCTTACAGTAGGACAACCTTATAGCAGTATGTGTGATCTTTAGAGCTTTATTTTTAAATTTAATTTTAATACAAATATGATCATGTTATAAATAAAACTAGATGCTCTGATACCACTGTTGAAAAATATGTAGGATTTCATGTATGAATTTTAAAATATTTTTAAAAAATAACATAGCAGACCATGCAGACTAAACCATTTAATCTATAAATGCATGTAATCTAATTACTAAACTCTACAACTAGAACCTATAACATCTCATAATGCATTCTCAAATATGAATATAAAAGGTTTGCTATTGATCAAATCAATATATTAGATCTAGAATGATTCCAGATCTAAAACCTAGATCACATCTAGGTGAGAGAAAAGATCGGATCTTTTGCCTTTGCATGGGTTGAGAACTCTATGGTTGATTTTTGTTGTTGTCTTTAGAGTAGTACATGCATCTAATCTCTACAGGTGATCCACACGAGATTGCTACAAAATTGGAGGTTCGTCGAATGAAGATCCGCTCGAAGTGCTAGCTTCTTGCAGATCCCTCTAAGTGGTTAATCTAAAATTTATTCTTTGGATCTCTTGAACATTCCAAGAGATGAAGAATAAGAGAAGGATTAGGAGAGAAATCTAATCTTTGGATCATCCAAAAATCAAAAATTAAATACATCAGAAAAGGATCCTAAGAGAAGATAAATCTTCTCTTTCAGGACATCAATGACTGATGTCATGAAAATATCCTTTTGCTAGGACAAAAGAAAGACCTTTTTCTTTAGAATTTTTTTATGTTTCTAGACCTCACACTTTCTAATTTTTCTCATAGAATAATCTCATAAAAATATAGAGAAGAAGGGTTCTCAAAGAAACCATAAAAGAAGACATTCTTCTCTTTTTCTTCTTTCATCAGGACATAATCAGATCATATCCAAAATTGATCATCATGCCCCAACATCCTGGAGCATGAATCCCCATGCCCTCATCCTCTCTCTCTTTTAGATTTTTATCATATAAAAAACATATGAAAGAAATAATGAAAAGACTTGAAAGAAAATTACAAGAGAAGACAATCTTCTCTTACCTTTATCTTCATTTGGACATCAACCTTTGTTGTCCAAAAGAAATCCTCTTCTCCAAGGAATATGGTGCCACATATCCTAATGATTTTAGCCTCCTTTTCAACAGTTTTTTTTTCCATGGAAACCCCAGGCTTTAATGCCACAATCTAAAGAATAGGAGGTGTCCAAGAAAAAAGGAGGACTAGGTCAAATTGACCTAGTCAAACAAGGAAACAAGGAAGAAATTTGGGGGCGTCCAACTCTTGAATGCCTCCCCACAATTTTGTGCATGGAGAGATGAAAGTTTTTTGCCCAAGAAGAGAAAAATATGGCAACAAAAAAATAAGGGTTGGCATGGGTTATTTTCCAAAGAGAGAGGAAGAGAGTTTTAACAAAATAAAACTTTTTCTAAGTTTGACTCGTTCAAACTAACTACCAATTTTGACCAAGTCAAATTTAAATCCAAAACCTGAGATTATGGGGCATGAAAAATCATTCGTTTGACATGAAAATCATAGAAAAAAATTTAGAATTAAATTTGTGGGTGTGGAACCTTTAATATGGCGTAAGGAAAGGAGATAAGGAATCCTAGTCTAACTAGGATTCTCATGTATTGACTGGGTCAAACCAATTTTAAATCCAATAAAAAAAAAGATTAGTGCAATCCTAATTATGGGTGATCCTAGTCCAACTAAAAATCCAATTAATTTAGATTTAAATCATATTTAAATCTAATTTAAATCCTAACTCAATTATGAATTAGGTGCACTCAAATCCTAGTCCAACTAGAATTTGTTTTTCTCCTACTATTGGCTTATCCAATAAACCAATTAAACTTAATCTAATTAAGTCCAAACCAATTCTAATTGAATCTAATTCAATTAGACTTAATCTCAGCCTGATTGCTCAATCAAATTGAGCTAATTAGTAATCCAATTATTAATCAATCCTCCTATAATACTTGCATCAGGTCAAACATCAATGTATTGAATGTTTGACCTCAGAACGATTCTTAATCATCGATTAACCATCCAATTAAGTTACAATCTCTTATGTATGTGATTTTATAGGTTTGAACCTAAGTCAGTAGTATAGAAATCAATTTTTGTACCAGTCAAAGTAACCATCTAGTAATGGTTTCAGACATCCAGATAGGTCGAATGTATGCAAAGCAACATTCTTAGAACCCTGGACTATGGTTACCATATAATTCATCCCTATGACCAATAATGCTTAAAACGACTTTGAGTATTCTGTCAAACACTCATACAAGTCATCTCTATTGTATCTCAAAATTTTGCAAATCCCGTGACTCCTCATGAGGATTACTTAGGCCTAGATTTTGCTAAATTAAAACACAATGAGACATTCTCTTCCTGAAACTAATCAAGAGTGGTCAATCCCATCTTGACTCACACACCGACTTCATAAGTACTTGACTATATCCTAAAATCTTTTGAACCTATATTAGAAATATAGGCAGTCCGACACCAAAGTACAGTAAGTTGCTTGCAAGTCACCATGGTGATCTTAGATCAGAAGAACATTTATACCTATTGACCTTAGCTAGGTACTCTTGATGGTAGAGTGCTATATTAGTCACGTTTAGTGCAGATGTACTCCTACATCTCATCTGGATGCCGTACCAGTGTCTCCACACCACTTGGTTATGAGAATAACCAATGCAAATGGCATACAACGACCTACACTCGATAAGTTATCATTCTTATTAATAACTCATCATTTGGTCGTGAACTATTTAAGAACCATCTGATAAATCCTTTTTTATCAATTGATTATGGTTCTAAGGACTTCATCATAATGTAGGAGTTTATTTAAGAAAGATAGAACTTCTTTGATGAATTAGTCAAATAACTATTATTATTAGATAATTCATATACCAATTTCAATCATCTACTACTTAGATAATTGGCTTTAGGATACATTTTTCAACACTTGAGATTCATGGTGTCAAGCCACAGCATCGAGGCCAACCTAGAGAAGATCAAAGACATCCAAAAAATGATTGCTCCAAAAGCAATAAAGGAAGTTCAACGCCTCACAGGTAAGGTGGCAGCTCTAAATCGCTTCATGTCAAGGTCGGTGGAGCGCTGCATGCCCTTCTCCCAAGTACTCAAGTAGCTCAAGAACTTTAGTCGGACTCCTAACTATCAATAGGCCCTTGTAGAATTGAAGAGCTATCTTAGCTTATCCTCACTACTTGCCAAACCCGATCCTAGAGAAGAATTATTCCTGTACCTCGCCGTATCTCCTATAGCTATTGGAGATGTACTGGTTAGGGAAGAAGTAAAAATTTAGAAGCCGATCTGCTATATAAGCAGAGTCTTGAGGGATGCAGAAATAAGATACACCAAATTAGAAAAACTAACGTATGTCTTATTGATTACAGCCAGAAAACTCCGACCTTCCTTCCAGGGGCACACTATTACTCTCCTCATCGATCAACCCATCAAGTCAGTTCTTCATCGATCTGATACCTCTGGTAGAGTGGCAAAGTGGGTGATTGAGTTGACTGAATTTGACATCCATTTCCTACCTTAGCCATCCATCAAAGCTCAAATATTGGTTGATTTCATAGTGGAGTGCACTATCCTAGAGGAGACTGAACTAGAGCATTAAGAAGCTTTTATCCCCAGCTCCCCAGAAGAGAAGTCTGATCTTCTTGAAAACTTTTGGGCACTGTATAAGGATGCTTCATCCAATGCTTTTGGGGCAGGTGCCGGTATGATTCTCATCAATCCAGAAGGAATTATGGTGGAGTACGCATTATGCTTTGACTTTCTCACCACTAACAATAAAGCAAAGTATGAGGCCATACTTGCGGGACTGAGGATAGTCGAGGAGCTAGGAGTGCAACATTTGAGGGTTTACAATGACTCTCAGTTGGTGGTGGAGTAGGTTAATAACTTCTTTAAAGTCTGGAAGGAATGTATGAAAAAGTACTTGGAAAAGGTGAAGAGCTTAAGTTCGGCCTTTGATAATTTTGATGTTCAGCAGATCCCTAGTGAAGAAAAAACCTAATTTTTTGGGTAGATCTGATTGGATCAAGAGAGATATTTCAAAAATTTTTCTCTTGGATCCAAATCAGATCTAAGACTTTCTAGATATAATATTATTAATCTAATTAAAAAATAAAATAAAATAAAGAATAAATTAAATCTAATTTAATTTACCTTATTGAGGGTAATCTGATTATCTTGTGATGATCCTAATGTCTGCCTGAGTTTTTGGATCTAGCCATGCAAGTGCCTGGCCTCTATCGGTATCCACTCAGATAGAATCTAGAGATCTTCTCCTTCTTTATCATTTCTCCAAAAATCATATCTGGATCTAATTTTGAAGATCTTCAAAACTTCTTTCGAAGATGTGAGTTGTCTCTTGCAGCAGTGCTGCCTTCTTCCTTTTCCTATCGCCTTTCTCATGCTTGGATCGCACCAAACTGAAGCCCAAAAATTTTTAGGTGTGGGTAGGAGAGAGAAGACCTAAAGATGGCATGGAGGAGGGAGAGGACTAGCCTTATGGCATGGGCAATAGATCAGACTCTCTAGATCTTGACGTAGATAGAGTTTTTATAGATCCTGTTGTGCCATGCAGTGCCACATCATCCCGACCAATCATGATCTTTTATACAATCGGATCTAAATCTGATTGATGGGATGACATCATCTGATCCAATCAGATGAGAGCCCCTCTGAATCATCCTTGGATGGCACCAAGACTGGTCAAAGACAAGCCTTTGGTGCCACCTAGGTATAGTTTCTGAAGTAACTTGGAGTCCCATCTGTATGGGACTCCAAGTGTCATTATCCTTGGGTGGACGACTTCCTAGGCTTGCACCCCCTCTCTTTCCACTTTTTAGTAGGGGGACAAAGCTTCATCTTCTCTCCTATGGGTGCATGACACATGGGCAGATGTCTAAGTGTTAAAGGTCAACATTTGACCAAAGTCAAAAGATAAGATTTAGCAGATGATGAAAAATGGCAGGTGTTGTCTCAAATTCATCTCATAAATTAAGACAATCTTTTTCTAACCTAGACAAGCTCTAGTCCGACCAAATAAAGGTATTTGAGTGAGTCCAAACATATTTGGCTCAGTTGAGATAACTTTTAATGCTAATTAAAGAAGAACATTAGGCTCAATCGTGTACTTGAACCTAATTGAATCTAGTTCAAATTAATTAAACTAGGTTAGTCCAATTGATGATATCCAGATCGAAACCCTTATTTGTGTGATCCAGTTAGGTTCAGTTTCATATGGTAATGAGATATGTCATGATCTCTATCATCGACATGATCGAAACACTCTCCGATGAATCAAAATTTTTCTGATTCAGATAACTAGTATGATTGATCATCTAAATCATTCTAATTGCTCTCAAAATCTATCAGTGACACCTAGCAGCATATGGTAGCAACCTATCAGAACTGAAAATGAATCTCTTGGTGTAGTTATCTGTGTGATTAAGTTCTTCTATCTTGAGCCTCGATTGAATTAGGGTTAAGGTAATCTCGTCAAACCCTAATATCCATCATATGATTAATCATTCGATTCAAGTCCAATGTGAAAATCTTAATAGAAACTCTTTTCTATTATTTCACTCTGCCATGGCCATGGACTTATGAACTTGATTTTCATGATCATCATAGGGCTTCTCCTCATCTATCGAGGTAGATAGATCTCCTATTGGTGCAATCCAATTCCTACAATGAACATGCTATAGCCAACATACACCTCAGGATTTCGAATGGCTAGGAGATCGAGTTATGATGTAGTCAAACTATAACACCCTCAAGGTGAATTGCTGATGCACCTTAGATCAAAGAACCAGACACACAACTGCAGCTTCGAGCCAGCCATCGACGAGAAGGTAGACTTCCTAATGACTGCTCGAGGTGGTCACACTCGGTGCCCTCATTTTCTAATAAGTACTTATACTCTCGCTCTGGTGTCTCTACATGGTAGACTCAAGACTCATCTACTATAAAAAAATGATTGTACACCAATCTTTCAGATCAATCACCATCCTCATGATGATCCTATGATCAGGAGCATTTTATGAGTTAATAATGAAAATTCATGTCTTAAAGTTTTAACTCTTGAAAATAAGAACTATCATTGCCACTAACTCAAGGGATGTATCACAGACACTAAATACATATTGTGATAGAAAATAACCTATTTTATTATTTATAGTTAAAATTACAATTTTTTTCTTAGAAGTGTATAATAAGTGTCAGCCAATTCTGGCTTTTAGGGCAAACATATCTAACAAACTCCCACTTGACCTAAAGCCATTTGGCTACAAATCTAAGTCCCATCTTCTTAAGGTGGGTTTTGATCTTCTGTTGGCCTAATGGCTTTGTAAGTGGGTCTACCGCATTATCTACGGAGTCGACTCTCTTGATCTCAATGTATCCTTTCTCGAGGTAATCGCGGATGAGGTGGTATTGCCGCTCGATGTGTTTGGATTTCTAATAAGATCTTGACTCCTTAGTTAGGGCTATGGCACCATTATTGTCATAGTACAGAGGAATGGCATCTAATGGCATCACTCCGATCTCTACGACAAGCTTCTTGTATCAGAATGCCTCCTTCATAGCTTCTGACGTAGCGATATATTCTACTTTCATGGTAGAATCTACTATTACTATCTATTTGGAACTCTTTCAACTGATAGCACCATCATTACACACAAATAGATTCTCAAATGTCGACTTTTGATCATCTATATCAGACATAAAATTTGAGTCAGTATACCCTTAGACTTTGAGTTCTCCATTACCAAAAACCAAGAACATATCCTTTGTTCTTCTTAAGTACTTAAGGATACATTTCACAGAAGTCTAGTGTTCTTCTCCTGGATTTGACTGATATCTGCTTGTGACACTCATAGTATAGGCTATATCACGTCATGTACATAACATGGCATACATGAGGCTCCCTATTGTAGAAGCATAAGAGATCTTGCTCATGCGTTCAATCTCCTCTGGTGTGTTGGGACACATTTTCTTAGAGAGATGAATGCCATATCTGAAGGGTACCAATCTCCTCTTGGTGTTTTTCATGCTAAACCATTTTAGCACTTCCTCTATGTACATCTTCTGTGAAAGACCTAGCATCCTATTCGATCTATCTCTATAGACTTTAATTCCTAGAATGAAGGATGCTTCTTCTAGGTCTTACATGGAGAATTCTTTAGATAACCATATTTTAACTATGGTCAACATGGGAGTATCATTCCCAATAAGGAGGATATCATCCACGTACAGTATGAGGAAGACAATAGCGCTCCCACTGATCTTTCTGAAAATAGATGGTTTCTCCTCCTTTTTGATGAAACCAAACAATTTGATCACATCATTAAAACAAGTATTCCAGCTCTGAAATGCTTGCTTTAGTCCATATATGGACCTTTGCAGCTTGTATACTTTGTGATTAGTATCACTAGATGTGAAACCCAGTGGCTGTTCCATATAGATATCTTCCTCAAGATATCCATTTAAGAACACCGTTTTCACATCCATTTGCCATATTTTATAATCAAAATAGGCTGTAACAGCAAGCAATGTGTGAATGGATTTAAGCATGACTACAGGCAAAAAGGTATCCTGATAGTCAATGTCTTCGTGCTGACTATAACCTTTTACCACTAATCTAGCTTTGAATGTCTCAACATTTCCATCTGCACCAATCTTTTTCTTATAGATCTATTTACACCCAATAGGTACTATACCTTCTAGTGGATCTATCAAGGTCCAGACTTGGTTTGAGTGCATCGAGTCAATTTTTGACTTCATTGCCTCTAACCATTTCTCAGAGTCGATATCTGATATTGTCTTGTTATAGGTTTTGGAATTATCACCATGAACTCCATTATCTATGTAGAATATTTTTTCTACTTCCTCTAAAATAGTACCTAAGTACCTCTTAGAGAAATGAAAAATTCTTTTCAATTTATGAGGTGGAGTAGGTAGTGATTGTATTGGCTCAATCTGATTTGGTTCCAAAGGATCCTTAGCTCTTTGCTCTTGGGAGACTTTCTTCTCTAGCTTGATCTGCTTTCCAATGCCACCATCTTGAATAAACTATTTTTCAAGAAAGATGGCATGTCAACTCATAATCACATTGTGATCTTCTGGAATGTAGAAATAATATCCTAATGACTCTTTAAGATGTCCTATGAATCGAGCTCTAAAGGACCTATAGTCTAACTTGTCCGTTTGTTGTCTTTTGCCATGAACCGGACAACTCCAAATTCTGAGATGACTTAGACTTGGTTTCTTACCATGCCATGTCTCATACGGTGTGGTAGGAATGATTTTAGAAGGAACCCTATTCAATAAATATATAGTAGTTAACAAACTATATCCCCAAAGAAAATCAGGGAGGTCTGTGAAGCTCATCATGGATCGAACCATATCTAATAGGGTCCGATTCCTCCATTCTGAAATTCCATTGAGTTGAGGTATTTCAGATGGAATCTAGTGGGAGACTATGCCATTCTGCTTGAGATAGTCTAGGAATTCTCGACTAAGATATTTAGCTTCTCAATCTGATCAAAGAATCTTAATGGGTTTTCTAGTTTGCTTTTCTATTTCATGTCTGAATTCTTTAAACTTTTCAAAGGCTTCAGACTTGTGTCTCATAAGATACACATACCCATATCAAGATAAATCATCGGTGAAGATTATGAAGTAGACAAAATTAGCTCTAGTCGGTACATCAAATGGACGGCACACATCAGTATGTACTAGGGTAAGTAAATCTGTGGCCCTTTCTCCATATCCCACGAAAGGGAGTTTAGTCATTTTGCCATGAAGACATGATTTACAAATTGGATATGACTCGAAAGTCAATTGACTCAATAGCCCAATTTTCTTCAATTTGTTAATCCTATCTTTTGCTATATGACCTAGTCTAAGGTGCCATAGATATCTATCATTTGGACTATCCCTGGGTCATTTTGATTTTATGGCATTCACATTTTGCTCGATATTAAAAATAGATACATCAATA
This sequence comes from Cocos nucifera, assembly GCA_006176705.1. Classification (NCBI taxonomy): domain Eukaryota; kingdom Viridiplantae; phylum Streptophyta; class Magnoliopsida; order Arecales; family Arecaceae; genus Cocos; species Cocos nucifera. The sequence goes on along the minus strand of QRFJ01004067.1, from coordinate 98,006 downwards.
TGTAACTGGTAAAGATCATTAATAAGAAAACCACTTGCAATTTTATTTCTTTCATAAAGAATGTTACAATGGTCCTTAAGAAAACTAATTACATAGCCTTCTTGTGCTAAATATGAAACAGAAATCAAATTTCTGCTTGCTACAGGCATATAATAATAGTCCCTAAGTACTAAATCTAAACCAGATGGTAGTCAAAGGGGATAGATTTCCACGACCATGGTAGCAACTCTTGCTCCATTTTTGACGTGTAGGATCATCTCACCATCGCTCAGCCTCCTGCTATCCTTAAGACCCTACATGGAAGTGCACAAATGAGCACTAGAGCTAGAGCTAAGCCTCCAACTAGATGCAGAAGAAATCATAAGATTAGATTCAATAACGAGCATACCTCCAGAAGGACCTGCCTCCTTCTTATTCTTTAGGGTGGCCAGGTATGAAGGGCATTTTCGCTTCCAGTGGCCGTCAGTGTTGCAATAAAAATATTTTTCTTTGTCAGCGGTCTTCTTTTTCGGCTCTGCCTTCTTTTTCTTTCCTCCTTCCACCTACTTTTTCACAGACTTCTTCTTCTTTCCAAAAGACTTTCTTTTGAAAGAAGTCCATTTCATATCAAATACTGAGCCTTTAGAACCTTTCATTGAAAGCTCAGTAGTAACCAGCATGTTCATAAGCTCGATCAGAGTATTTTGAAGTTTATGCATATGGTAGATCATGATGAACTATCCATATGCATCAGTCAAGGATTGTAGAATTATATCATTCTGCAGATTCAAGTCTAACATCACTCTGAGCTTCTCAAGCTCTTCCAAGTCCTTGATCATCATTAGATAATGATCTTGGACTGACTGCCCATCACGCATTTTAGTCTTGAATAGTCATTTAGTGATCTGATTATTAGATATATGTGTCCTAGAAGCCAGAATTGGCTGACACTTATAATACACTTCTAGGGGCAAAATTATAATTTTGACTAATATCAATAAAATGGGTTATTTTCTATCACATATGTGTATTTAGTATCTGTGATACATCCTTTGAGTTAATGGTAATGATAATTCATATTTTCAAGAATTAAAAATTTAAGACATGAATAATCATTATTAACTCATAAAATGCTTCCGACCATAGGATCATCACGAGGATGGTGATTGATCCAAAAGGTTGGTGTACAATCGTTTCTCTTTAGTAGATGAGTCTTGAGTCTATGGTGTGGAGACACTGGAGCGAGAGTACAGGTACTCGTTAGAGAACGAGGGCACTGAGCGTGACCACCTCGAGTAGTCATTAGGGAAGTCTACCTTCTCGTCAATGACTGACTCGATGCTGCAGTAGTGTGTCTGGTTCTTTGACCTGAGATGCATCGGCATAGTTCACCTTGAGGGTGTTATAGTTTGACTACACCATTACTCGATCTCCTAGCCATATGGAAACCCTGAGGTGTATGTTGGCTATAGCATGTTCATTGTAGGAACTGGATAGCATCAAGATGGAATCTATCTACCTCGGTGGTAGAGGAGCAGCCCTATGATGATCATGAGAATCAAGTCCAGAAGTCCATGGCCATGGCAGAGTGAAATAATAGAAAGAGTTTCTATTTAGATTTTCACATTGGACTTGAATCGAATGATTACATCATATGATAGAGACTAGGGTTTGACGAGTTCACCTTAACCCTAATCTGATCGGGGCTCAAGATAGAAGAACTTAATCACACAGGTAGCTGCACCAAGAGGTTCGCATTCAGCTCTGATGGGTTGCCACCATATACTGCTAGGTGTCACTGGTGGATTTTGGGAGCAATTAGAATGATTTAGATGATCGATCATTCTAGCTGTTCGAATCAGAAGAGTTCTGATCCATCGAAAGGAGTTTCGATGATGTCAATGATAGAGATCATGACATATCCCATTACCATACAGAACTGAACCTAACTGGGTCACACAAATAAGGGTTTGAATTTGGTGATCATCAATTGAACTAATCCAGTTCAATTGATCTGAATGAGATTCAATTAGGTTCAAAAAAATCATGCTAGCACTCAATTGAACCTAACATTCTTCTTTTACTATCATAAATAGTTGTCTTGACTAAGCCAAAGGAGTTTGTGCTCATTCAGAGGCTTTCATTTGGTCTGACTGGAGCTTATCTAAGTCAAAAAAAGTTGTCTTATTTTGTAAGACATTACCTGCTATTTTTGGTCACCTGCCATTTCTCATCCTTTGACTTTGGTCAAAAGTTGACCTTTGATTGGTCAAACATTGACCGTTGACACTTTGACTTCTATCCACATGTTACACACCTATTGGAGAGCTGGTGGGGGCCTGTCCCCCTGTCAGAACTTGGCAAGGAGGAGGGTGCACGCCACCCTTGGCGTGTGCCCAAGTTGGAGGCACCCAGGAGTCCCTGTTGGATAGGGACTCGATCTCCTTTTTGGATTCTGATTAGAGTTCTCGTAAGAACCAACTTTGACTGGTCTTAGAAACCCTCTAAGGAGGAATCTAGGGGACTCTATTCTCATCAATCATATTTAGATCTGATTTCACAAAGAGTTGTGATTGGTTGGGAAGAAGAGGAGTTGGATCACAGATAATCTATAAATAAGACCCTACGCCCAACTCAAAAAGCAATTGAAATCCCACACCCCAAGGCTGCCTCTCCCCTCTTCCTCCATGCCAAACCCACCTTCTCCTTATCCTCTCCATGTCCAAAAGTGTTTTGAACCTTGGTTGATGCAATCTAAATGAGAGAAAGGTGACTGAAAGCTAGAAGGCTGTGCTGCTGTAAAGCACAACTGCTGATCTTCAAAAGAAGTTTTGAAGATCCTTCAAATCAGATCCAGATCTAAATTTTGGAGACATGATAGAGAAGAAGAGGATCTCTAGATCTAGCTTGAGTGAATATCGGTAGAGGCTAGGCACTTACGTGGCTAGATCTAGAACCTTCCATTGCTCACAGGATCATCATCGGGTAATAGGATTACCCACTTCAAGGTAAATTAAATTTAATTTAATTTATCTAATTTTATTTTAATTATTAAAATAATAAGAATCAGATCTAAAATATCTCAGATCTAATCTAGATCAAAGAGAAAAAATTTTGAAATATATCTCTTGATCTGATCAGATCTGAACGAACCTGATCCAAAAAATCAGGATTTTCCTTCACTGATATTTGGTTGCACGACTCTATTCACCAAACATCTCTTATAGATGAGCCAACATTTGGTGGACAGTCCTGATATCTTTATATTGGTGCTGAAGCTCATCAAACATCGAGCCCAACATGTAGTATCTGGCCTTGTTATCTTCATTTGTCTACTTGTCAAGAGACGCTCTCTATTCAGTGGCTGGATGAGTTGGTAAAGTGCGGAGATCTTAGTCTAATACATGAGTTAACTTCTTAAAATCCAAAATAATTTTGAAGTTTCGAAGTCAATCCTTGTAATTAGATTCGGTCAGTCTATGGGTGTTCAGAAAATGTGCTAATGGATTGGATGCAGATATTTTTTTATAGAGAGTTAAAATTTCTAGTTAGATATTATAATTAAGACTTGACCAATTTATTTAGGAGTTTAATTTTTAAACAAATTAGCTCCCACTATTTTTTTGGATCCCTACACTCCCTCTGTAGAGATGCGAAAATCTCCATGATTATAGATTTCTAATGAGTGGTGCAATCCCACCAACTAACTCATCACCTCACCTAATAGTTATTGGTGATGGGTTAGCCAATGAGTGGACAACACTTGTCCAATGATTCTTTAGTCATGATGCACCCAAACTTGATCTCTAATTCATGAATCTCACCATCCCCAAAATATTGATCCACTCCTTAGTTAAGTCAGACCCACCATTTGCGCAGATTGGATTCCTAATTTGGTGTCTCACCGTATTTGAAATATTAAGCCCAATTTATCCTCCAGCCCATAGCATCCAATGCCTAATAGACATGGTTGCATTTTTCCGATGCAACTGAACCACTGTGAACAGTCGAGAATAATCAATCTCGAAAAGGGCCTGCATATCTACAATGATGGAAGACCTTAGACTTAATCTTTTCTTAGGAAGATTTGATTTAGATCTTTTTAAAGTTGACTTATAATAGCCATAACAATTATGACTAACCTAGTGACATGGATTAGCTCAGATTGTTAACCACCTTAGATTAGGATTGGGTCAATAAATATGGCCAAGTAAGGGAGATCGGTGGAAGGGATATGCCATTAACTCGACAAGAATGCATTCTAGTCGAGTAACTTCCAATTAGAAATCAGTCGGTCGTATCTGCCAGACTTACCTTAGACACCAAATTGTTAAGCCAAAACCAATCAGGTTAGCCTACAATCCAGACTCTAACCACTGAGCCTAATTAGGTCTTAGCTTGATTGATCACTCATGTGATTCGATCTTGACCCAGACTTAATCCTATTGGATTGGTCAATTTAAGCACTCTTGATTCCATCTAACCAACTCTTGATTCGATTTAATCAACCGCTAGACCTAATTGAGCTACCCAAGCCCGAACCCAATTTTATGAATATGTCTTAAATCTAAAAATTCTTAATTTTTAGATTTAACATATTTTATAATCTTAATTCTTAATTAAGTTTAGGGTTTATAAATAAAACATGTAAACAAAATCTTAGGATTTTAGGATTTAGGATTTTATAGAAAATAAGTTTTAAATTTCTGATTAAGGACGAACGCGCAGCACCCCTACACATCATAAGAACACCCCATCGAATGGGAGGAGAGGGCATTTAAATCCAACTTTGTTCTTATGACCAGACGACCAAGAGGAACACCTTAATCAAAAATATGAAAACTACAAAACTAGTTAGATCTACATCATATATCTCATATATAAGATTGATCTAACTTTAAACATGCTTTGCATACATCTTTATGTATCATATCATACATGTTTTTAGATCTAAATTATCTCATAATCATCTAAAAAATTAAATTTAAATTAATCATATCTAAATAAATTCTATTCTAGATAATTATGTAGAACTATTCTACAACTAGTCTAAATATGCATTCATCATATCTTATATGAACAAAAATTAAATAACTTTATTTTTTATTTTTTAATCTTATTATAATATTTATAACATTAAAAAATAGTAAATAAATAGATCTAAAATTATAATTAATTAAATTAAATTATGATTATGCAAGACTATACATAGAATAATTCTATTCTACAATTAGTCATGCATCTTATACAACTTAGATATAAATTATTTAATTTTTTAATTTTTTTGATTTTAGATCTAATCACATCTTGTATGACATCTAAAATTATCTAATTATTAGATAAAAATTAAAATAAAATTAGATCTAATAAAAAATAAAACTTGGCTCTGATACCAGTTGAAGAAAAAATCTAGTTTTTTGGATCAGGTTCGTTTAGATCTGATGGGATCAAGAAAGATATTTTAAAAATTTATTTCTTAGATTTAGATCAGATCTGAGATATTTTAGATCTAATATTATTGATCTAATAAATAAAATAAAATAAAATAAAAAATAAATTAAATCAAATTTAATTTACCTTATTAAGGATAATCTGATTATCCTGTGATGATCCTGACGTCTGCCTGAGGTTCTGGATCTAGCTACACAAGTGCCTAACCTCTATTGGTATCTACTTGGGTAGGATCTGAAGATCTTTTTCTTCTTTATCACCTTTCCAAAAATTAGATTTTGATCTAATTTTGAAGATTTTTAAAACTCCTTTCGAAGATGTGAGTTGTCTCTTGCAGCAGTGCTGTCTTCTTCCTTTTCCTGTCGCCTCTCTTGCTTGGATCGCACCAAACTGAAACCCAAAAATTCTTAAGCATGGGTAGGAAAGAGAAGACCTGAAGATGGCATGAAGGAGGGAGAGGGTCAGCCTTGTGGTGTGTGCAATAGATCAGACTCTTTAGATCTTGGCGTAGATAGGGTTTTTATAGACCCTGTTGCGCCATGCAGTGCCACATTATCCCGACCAATCATGGCCTTTTGTGCAATCAGATCTAAATCTGATTGGTGGAATAACATTATCTGATCCAATCAGATGAGAGCCCCTCTGAATCATCCTTAGATGGCACCAAGATTGATCAGAGACAAGTCTTCGGCACCACCTAGGTAGAATACCTGAAGTAACCTAGAGTCCTATCTGTATAGGACTCCAGACATCATTATCCTTGGGCACACGCCTCCCTAAGAGTGTGCCCCCTCCCTTTCAACTTTTTAGCATGGGGATAAAGCCCCATCTTCTCTCCTATGGGTGCATGATACATGGACAGATGTCTAAGTGTCAAAGGTCAACGTTTGACCAAAGTCAAAAGATAAGATTTAGCAGGCGATGGAAAATAGCTGGTGTTGTCTCAAATTCATCTCATAAATTAAGACAATCCTTTTCTGACCTGGACAAGCTCCAGTCAGACCAAGTAAAGATACTTGAGTGAGTTCAAACATATTTGGCTCAGTCGAGATAACTTTTAATGATAATTAAAGAAGAACATTAGGCTCAATCGTGTGCTAGCACGATTTTCTTGAACCTAATTGAATCTAATTCAAATCAATTAAACTGGATTAGTCCAATTGATGATATCTAGATCAAAATCGTTATTTGTGTGACCCAGTTAGGCTCAGTTCCATATGGTAATAAGATATGTCATGATCTCTATCATTGACATCATCGAAATACCCTCCAATGGATCAGAACTTTTTTGATTCAGACAACTAGTATGATTGATCATCTAAATTATTCTAATTACTCTCAAAATCTATCAGCGACACCTATGGCAACCCATCAGAACTGAAAATGAACCTCTCGATGCAGTTACCTATGTGATTAAGTTCTTCTCTCTTGAGCCCCGACTGGATTAGGGTTAAGGTAATCTCGTCAAACCCTAATATTCGTCATATGATTTATCATTCGATTCAAGTCCAATGTGAAAATATTAATAGAAACTCTTTTCTATTATTTTACTCTACCATGGCCATGGGCTTATGGACTTGATTTTCATGATCATCATAGGGCTTCTCCTCATCTACCATGGTAGATAGATCCCCTATAGGTGCAATCTAATTCCTACGATGAACACGATATAGCCAACATATACTTCAGGATTCTAAATGGCTAGGAGATCGAGTTATGATGTAGTCAAACTATAACATGTTGGGATTGGTGTATAGGATGGAAGCACAGATTTCAAAGAAAAATTTATGAAATCATATGAACCAAATCCAAATCCTAGGACCACCTTATTAGCAATTAAATCATATAGCATGCATTTATAATATAAAAGAAAGTATTGAACATACCTCTTATCGCTAAACCCTGAATTGACCCTAATTGTCGGCAGCAGTTCGTTAGGGGTTCCACCAGGTGCCTACATGTTCACCCTCCAACGTTGATCCACACAGAGATTTGATCAAGACACCAGCACCTCTAATTTATATAATTAAAATTCTAATAACAAGAACTTTAATTAAATGAGCAAGAGCTTTCTTAGCCTTTATGTCACCTTCCTTACCTCTCCTTATCTTTCTTTCTTTTTCCCTTGTCTTCTTAATTTTTCTTCCTAATCTCTTTATCTTAAGATGACTTCTTGTCTTTATAAGGACAAGGTCTAGACAAGAGAAGAGGAGAAAAAAAAATGGACAATAAGTAAATACTAGTAAGAAAGAAAGATAATTTTTCTGAATCATCGAACTCTCGGTGCGTACCCCTATTTATAATGTATGTAGGGGTGCCAACACATTTTCTCGTGCCCTTTTCATATTATTATCTCATGTCTCTTCAGCCTATCTCATGCCTCATTAGATAAAAATGATATGTAGACTTAGTCCAAGAGGTGCCTTAAAGCAGAAGGACTCTCGGACTAATTCTACGTAAGTTATTTATGAAGAGTCATGGGGTTTTATTTTTTTGGCGCCATCAAATTCTACCATTAGATTAGATAAGTAGGCCATCCAATGGCCTAAAAGTGGGATGCCCAATTAGCAAAATGGCATGGAGATAATCTTTGAATAGCCAAAATCCTAAGGGACTTTGACTTGGTCCAAGAGGCACCAAGGAAGAGTGGGCGGTAAGGAGTCCTAGAAGAGTGGGCGGCGAGGAGTCCCTTCTCATGCAAATATTAATCAAATAATGAAGTATTTAACCTATAAAAGGACTCTTCTACACCCCATATTTGATGTCCATGCCCATATGTAAATTTATGCGACATGAAAAAAGGGAGAAAAAGTCAAAGAAGGTAGGCGCCTACATAAACCCATGCGCCAAGGACTCTTGCGCATGAATGACTTCCCATGTGCAAGAGAGAGACTCTCTGGCATGTGGGATTCTGGTATGTGATGCCCCATCTAAAGCCCAATTAGTCTAGGCTAACATAATTCAAGACCAAATCCAATTTGGCTCAAATCTAACCTTAATTAACCCAAATTAGAAGTCGATTCGAATCTGGGTGCTAGGGTTTGCTACGTGTGCTAGCATTTTCAACTTGCAAACATGGTCTAATCCATTTAGATTCTTAATCAATTCTCTTTGTGTGTGATCCATTGGGTTCTACATCTAGCCAACAGTAGGTCTGGGTGCGATTTGACCTAATTTGGTTAGAACTCAACCAAACTAATTTAGGTCAAAACTAGGCTATCCAATTTGACCAACTAGAATACTTTCTAATTTAATGATCAAATTAAAAAATTTTAATTTGATTGAACCCACAAGACATGATTGACATCTACCAACGTATCATGACTTTTCGAAAGATGTGATATTTTGATGGAAATATCAAAAATATCCTTTAGTGAAAAATTATCATGCAACTAGATCCTTCGATCATCCTGCATTCTGAATATGACTCTGGATATGAAAATATGTCAAATTCAATATCATATTTATTTCTCTTTCAATCATATGATGCTAATTTATTTAATGAAACATTAGAAACCATTTCTAATTTTCATCATGCTTTGATCAAAGTCTTCCTAAATCATCATTTGTTTGAAGCAGGTAAGATGCGATTTTCTCTTACCAGGAGTGATCGATTCCATGTTAACCTACTCACAACCTTCATATATAATCCATCATATCCAGATCACCCCGTACATGACTAAGTCATGAATGAGTACGAACCAAAATATGGATTCATATATATAAGGTTCTATGGTAGTTTTAGGTCTAAGGATTACATGCACAATTCCACCATGAGAACCATCTATTGATATGTAGATAAGACTCCATTAGATATTCTCGACTTGGATCATTTCAGTGAACTCATTCTCTAATGAGCACCTACATCCTTGTATTAGGGTCATACATAAGTGATTGTGAGATCAATCACCCTCTCAATCGAGCATACAAAGAATGTTCTAGTCTTACTGGATATATTGATCCCCAACTCAATGTTCCATCGATCAGAAATATTTAAATTAGGATTTTAAGGTTTTAGATCTCACTGGTATGATCTCATCATAATCCTAAAACCATAGCCTTAATTTATGGGGTTCATCATAATCTTAAATAAATAATAAGACACTGCATATGATGAAATAAATATCTTTATTTATTTTAAAATATCATTACATGAGTTTGGAAGACAAAGAACAGCCCAAAAAAATAAATAAATTTTAATTAGCTTGAGGGTATATTCTTTTCAATCTCCCACTTGCACTAAAGTCAATCGCCCTTATATTTTAATCCCATACAATCAAGGTGGCGATCAAATAGTTGCAGTGGTAAAGCCTTAGTGAATGGGTCTACTATGTTGTTCTTTGTGTCTACTCGTTCTATGACAATATCTTGTCTTTCAATAATTTTACGAACAAGATGGAAGCATCTTAGAATGTGTTTGGATTTATGATGAGACCTTGGTTCCTTTGCTTGAGCAACAATTCCAGTATTATCATAGTAAAGTGGTACTAGATTCTTAATTTTAGGAATAACATCCAATTCAGTGATGAACTTCTTCATCCAGACAGCTTCCTTGATGGCTTCATTGGAAGCTATGTATTCTGCCTCAGTTGTTGAGTCAGCTACAATTGGTTGCTTAGTACTCTTCCAACTCACTGCTCCACCGTTTAGATCAAAGACATACCTTAAAATAGATTTGCTATCATCTGGGTCTGATTGAAAACTAGAATCAGAATATGCTTCTAGTTTAAGATCAGAACCACCATATACTAGAGAAATATCTTTTGTCCTTCTCAAGTACTTAAGAATATTTTTCACAGCTTTTCAATGATCCTCTCCTGAATTAGCCTGAAATCTACTTGCAATGCCTAAGGCATAAGCAACATCAGGCCTTGTACATAACATGGCATACATTATTGATCCTACAGCTGGAGCATAAGGAATAGAACTCATTCTATTTCTCTCTTTAGATGTCTTTGGAGACATCTTCTTAGAGAGATGTATGCCTTGACTCATGGGTAAGTAATCTCTTTTACTCCCATCCATACTAAATCCTTTCAGTATTAAGTCAATATACCTAGATTGGGATAAGCCTAGCATCCTCTTAGATCTATCTCTATAGATTTTTATTCCTAGTATATAGAATGCTTCTCCCAAGTCTTTCATGGAAAACTTATTTGATAGCCATAATTTGACTAATTGCAACATTGGGATATCATTTCCAATGAGGAGTATGTCATCTACATACAAAACCAAGAAAATTATGGTACTCCCACTAGTCTTCTTGTACGCACACGATTCATCTACATTCTTGATGAAACCAAACTCTTTAATTATTACATCAAAATGGATGTTCCAACTCCTTGATGCTTGTTTTAATCCATAAATGGATTTCTTAAGCTTGCATACCTGATTTGGTCTTTCATTTAACTCAAATCCCTCTAGCTGTGACATATAGACCTCCTCCTCAAGGAAACCAATAAGGAAGGTGGTCTTTACATCCATTTATCATATTTTATAATCGTGGTATGCTGCTATGGCAAGCATAATCCGAATAGATTTGAGTATGGTAATAGGTAAAAATGTTTCATCATAATCAATCCACTATTTTTGCCTAAAACCCTTAACCACCAATTTGGCCTTATAGGTTTCAATTTGACCATTTGCTCCAATCTTTTTCTTAAAAATTCATTTGCATCCAATAGGATATATATCCTTGGGTGCATCCACCAAAGTCCATACTTTGTTGGTGTGCATGGAGTCTATTTCAGATTGCATGGCAGCCAGCCATTTGTCAAAGTTCTTACTTTTGACTGCTTCCATATAGGTCAGAGGTTCATCATTCTCAATGACTTGGACTTCATTATTCTCAATAATGAACCCGTACCTAATAGGTGTAAGTCGCACTCTATCAGACCTATAGATAGGAGTTATGTGTTTTGGTTCTTTCATATTTATGTGATTATTTGGTTGAGAAATTTTTATTTATTTTTCTTGGACTTTACTAAGTTCAATATTTCTTCCACTGCCTTTCTTTAGGATAAACTCTTTGTCTATGAAAGTGGCATGCCTACTTACAAAAACTTTTTGTTCAGTACGATGGTAGAATAAATATCCTATACGATCTCTAGAATATTCGATAAATAGACATCTGTCTAATCTAGTATCAAGCTTATGTCCAAAATTTTTTTTGACATATGCTGGACAACCCCATATCTTAAGATACTTAAGATTAGGTTTCTTACCTCTCCATATCTCATATGGAGTACTAGATAAAGATTAAGAAGGTACTCTATTCAAGATGTAAATTTTGGTCTCTAGGGCATGACCCCAGAAGAAAATAGATAATTCAGTGAAGCACATCATGGACCATACCATATCTAATAAGGTATGATTTTTTCTTTTGGCTACACCATTTAATTACTGTGTATAAGGAGGTGTCCATTTAGAGAGAATTCCTTTAACTTTAAGATAGTTTAGAAACTCACTAGATAAGTATTCTCCTCTTCGATCAGATCGAAGGATTTTTATACATTATCCAGTTTATTTTTTGACCATACTTTGATACTCTTTAAATTTATCAAAGGCTTTGGATTTATATTTCATAAGATACACATATCCAAACCTAGATAAATCATCAGTGAATGTTATAAAATAAGAGTATCCTCCTCTGGCTTGAGTTGTCATAGAACCACATACATCCGTATGTACAAGTCCTAATAACTCACTTGTCCTATCTTCATGTCCACTAAATGGAGTCTTGGTCATTTTACCCATGATATATGATTCATAAGTTCTTAATGATTCATAATCAAAAAGATCAAAGAACTTTTCTTTGTATAACTTGTTAATCCTAGCCTCACTAATATGACCTAATCGATAATGCCAAAGTAAAGTATTATTTATGTCATCTCTCTTATATTTTCTATTTTCATCAATATGAAATATATTGTCATCCAAATATAGTCAACAAACTATTGCTAAATATGCCAAAATAAATATTTTTATTAGAATATTTAATCGAGCAACCTTCGCTCGTTACATTAAGACTATAACCTTATTTTAATAGCAAGGGTATAGATATAATATTTCTAATGATCTTAGGCATATAATAATAATTTGTAAGCTCTAAGATCTTTCCAGAAGATAACTTCAATATATTTGTCCCTACAGCTTCTGCTTGGATAAACTCTCCTCCAGCGTCATAAAGCTTGAAGTCATCTTTCATCAAACTCTTAATTTTCTGCAGTCCCTGCAAAGATTTGCAAATATGAAAATCATAGTTGGTATCTAATATCCAAGAGTTTGAAATAGAAAAATTTAATGACAATATAGTATGTATCTCATACATACCTTTTGATACATTATTTGCACCAGACTTCACGGTTGCAAGGTAAGCCTTGCAATTCCTCTTCCAATGACTTATTTTACCGTAGTGAAAATAGATCATCTGTCTAGAGACCTTCTTCTTCTTTTTCTTCTTATTTATACCACCATTAGGGTTCAGCCTCCTCTTTGAACCCTTTTTGCCTGCCTTCTTCTTCGAGATCCCATCCATAAGAAGAAGAGGAGCCTTATCCTTCTTGATATGACTTTCTGCTATCTTAAGCATATTTAACAGCTCAAGCAAAGAAGAATTCAATTTGTTCTAGTGATAGTTCATGATAAACTGAGAAAATGATTTTGGGGGTGATTGGAGGATCAAATCTTGACTTAACTCTCCATCCATAACAAAACCTAATTGATTTAATTGAGTGATTAGGTTAATTACCATCAGAACATGATTTTGTATGGATGATCCTTCTATCATTCTTGCATGGAATATCTGCTCTCCATAAAGCTTTTTAGATTGAGCAATATGGACTGAGTGTCCATGCCATCATGCTGCCTCTATAATTCATTATTCATGGAGGCAAGTATGATGCATTTGACAGTAAGAGAATCATTTTGCCACATCTTGTGTGTGGACTTATCTTCATTTGTAGCATCTTTTTCTAATGGCTTAGGATCAGGGGCATCAAGAATATAGGAGAGTTTTTTTTTATTGAGTACTATTTTTAGGTTTCTCAGTCAGTCCACATAATTTGGATCAGTCAATTTATTTGAATCCAAAATTGAATGCAATGAAAGTAAAGAAGCCATTTAATCTACATAATAAAAAATAATACATAAGCAAACAACTCATGATGACATACATAATTAAATTAGAACTTTAATTTAATTATGTCTCCCACTATTTAATTAAAAATCATAACCCTCTAATTGATTTTCTTAGTGAGAATAAGACCCTAATTCATTATAAAAGGTCTTGTGGTTACACAACAAACTGTTATAAGTTCAAACATAGGAAATTCTTTCTAATTGCATTTTATGCAACTCTCAAAAAAAAATAAAAAAATAAAAAAAAACTTTTACCTCTAAAACTTTAATAGCCTTGTGTTAGCATAATAAACTCTAATATTTTAGTTAAGTAGAATCCTTCATTTCTATATAGTCAAAATGAAATATAACTGCTCTTGTGGTTACATAACAAAGCAGTATATTCAAAATGCTGTAAGCATCTCAATGCACTAGATTAACATTACATCATTCCCTATGATAGATCTTGTGGTTACACAACAAAACTAATATGGTTCTAGACATAATAAGGACCTAGCATGAAGGAAGGCCTTAATGTAGTGAATATAATACTAAGCATTTCAATCTAGAATTAAATTTATCGAATCGGCCAGGTAAGTGGGAGAGAGATGGGAGTTCCTCCATTACTTTTCTTAGACACCAATAAATTAGTCAGGTCAGACAATGGAACCAATTAAAAAATCATGTTCTCTTTACCAATCATGAACCACTTTTTCTAGACACCGACTGACCAATTAGATATCCAGATTGATTCAGCTATTGGTTAATTATACTACAACTTAATATAATTTTAAAAAGAGATTTAAATATTCTTGATACATGTCCTAAATGCATAAAAATATTAATTATGATAAAAATATTAACATATACACTTATTCTAGGACAACCATCATTACATAGTGAATTCTTTCCACTATGTCAGGGCAACCTTTACAGAATAATATATACATTATAATCTCATGATGATAAAAAATAAAAATATGATCACATCATATAAATAACATGCTAATAAAGAAAAAATCATATCATATTTTCATTTATGCCATTATAATATAAGCAAAGCAATATATGATTTAACCTAATAAGGCTTGCTTTGATACCACTGTTGGGATTGGTGTACAGGATGGAAGCATAGATTTTCAAGCAAAATTATGAAATCATACGAACCAAACCCGAACCCTAGGACCACCTTATTAGTAATTAAATCATATAGCATGCATTTGTAATATAAAATAAAGTATTGAATATACCTTTTATCACTAAACCCGGAATTGACCCTAATTGTCGGCAGCAGTCCGTCAGGGGTTCCACTAGGTACCCACGTGTTCACCCTCCAATGTTGATCCACACGGAGATTTGATCAAGACACCAGCACCTCTGATTTATATAATTAAAATTTTAATAATAAGAACTTTAATTAAATGAGCAAGACCTTCCTTAGCCTTTATGTCACCTTCCTTACCTCTCCTTACCTTTCTTTCTTTTTCCCTTATCTTCTTAATTTTTCTTCCTAATCTCTTTGTCTTAAGATGACTTCTTATCCTTATAACAACAAGATCTGGACAAGAGAAGGGGAGAAAGAAAATTGGACAATAAGAAAATACTTGTAAGAAAGAAAGATAATTTTTCTAAAACATTGGACTCTCGGTGAGCACCCCTATTTATAATGTACGTAGGGTGCCAACATATTTTCTTGCACCCTTTCCATATTATTATCTCATGTCTCTTTAGCCTATCTCATGCCTCATCAAATAATAATGACATGTAGACTTAGTCCAAGAGGTTCCTTAAAGCAGAAGGACTCTCGGACTAATTCTACGTAAGTTATTTATGAAGAGTCGCGGGCTTTTATTTTTTTGGCGCCATCAAATTCTACCATTAAATCAGATAAGTAGGCCATCCAACAGCCTAAAAGTGGAATGCCCAATCAGCAAAATAGCATGGAGAAAATCTTTGAATAGTCAAAATCCTATGGGACTTTGACTTGGTCCAAGAGGTGCCAAGGAAGAGTGGGCGGCAAGGAGTCCTAGAAGAGTGGGTGGCAAGGAGTCCCTTCTCATGCAAATATTAATCAAATAATGAAGTATTTAACCTATAGAAGGACTCTTCTACACCCCATATCTGATGTCCATGCCCATATATAAATTTACGCAACATGGAAAAAGGGAGGAAAAGTCAAAGAAGGTAGGTGCCTACATTAACCCATGCACCAAGGACCCTTGCGCATGAATGACTTCCCACGCATAAGAGAGAGACTCTCTGGTGCATGAGATTCTGGTATGTGATGCCCCATCTGAAGTCCAATTAGTCTAGGCTAATCTAATTCAAGACCAAATCCAATTTGGCTCAAATCTGACCTTAATTAGCCCAAATTGGAAGGCGATTCAAATCTGATTCGAATCTAGGTGCTAGGGTTTGCTACATGTGCTAGCATGTTCAACTTGAAAATATGGTCTAATCCAATTAGATCCTTAATCAATTCTCTTTGTGTGTGACCCATTGGGTTCCACATCTATCCAGTAGTGGGTCTGGGTGTGATTTGATCTAATCTGGTTAAATTTCAACTAAACCGATTTAGGTCAAAACTAGGCTACCCAATTTGACCAATTAAAATACTTTCTAATTTAATGATCAAATTAAAAAAATTTAATTTGATCGAACCCATAAGACATGATTGATGTCAAGCAATGTATCATGACTTTCCGAAAGATGTAAAATTTTAATGAAAATACCAAAAATATCCTTCAGTGAAAAATTATCGTGCAACTAGATCCTTCGATATCTTGCATTCTGAATATGACTCTGGGTATGAAAATATGTCAAACTCAATATCATATTTATTTCTCTTTCAATCTTATGATGATAATTTATTTAATAAAATATTAAAAATTATTTCTAATTTTCATCATGCTTTGATCAAAGTCTTCCTAAATCATCATTTGTTTGAAGCAGCAAGATGCGATTTCCTCTTACAAGGAGTGATCGATTCCATGTTATCCTACTCACAATCTTCATATATATTCTATCGTATCTAGATCATCCCATACATGACTAAGTCATGAATGAGTATGAACCAAAATATAGATTCATATATATAAGGTTCTATGGTAGTTTTAGGTCTAAGGATTACATACACAATTCCACCATGAGAACCATCTATTGACATGTAGATAAGACTCCATTAGATATTTTTGACTTAGATCAATTCAATGAACTCATTCTCTAATGAGCATCCATATTCTTATATTAGTGTCATACATAAGTGATTGTGAGATCAATCATCCTCTCAATCAAGCATACAAAGGATGTGCTAGTCTTATCGAAAATATTGATCCCCAACTCAATGTTTCATCGATCAGGAATGTTTAAATTAGGATTTTAAGATTTTAGGTCTCATTGGTATGATCTCATCATAATCCTAAAACCATAGCCTTAATTTATGAGATTCATCATAATCTTAAATAAATAATAAGACACTGCATATGATGAAATAAATATCTTTATTTATTTTAAAATATCATTATATGAGTTTAGAAGACAAAGAACAACCCAAATAAATAAATAAATTTTGATTGGCTTGAGGGCATATTCCTTTGATAACACTTTTAAGGTGAACTACCGATGCACCTTAGATCAAACAATCAGACACACAACTACAGCTTCGAGCCAGTCATCGACAAGAAGGTAGACTTCCTAATGACTGCTCAAGGTGGTCATGCTTAGTTTCCTCATTCTCTAATGAGTATCTGTACTCTCGCTCTGGTGTCTCTACACCGTAGACTCAAGACTCATCTACTATAAAAAAGTAATTGTACACCAATCTTCTGGATCAATCACCATGCTCATGATGATTCTACAGTCAGGAGCATTTTATGAGTTAATAATGAAAATTCATGTCTTAAATTTTTAACTCTTGAAAATAAGAACTATCATTGCCATTAACTCAAGGGATGTATCACATACACTAAATACACATCGTGATAGAAAATAACCCATTTTATTATTTATAGTCAAAATTATAATTTTGCCCCTAGAAGTATATAATAAGTGTCAGCCAATTCTAGCTTCTAGGGCACACATATCTAACACCTAGGGCGGAGAACGCCAAAGTTGACCTCCTCTCTAAGCTGGCCACCTTAGCCCCAAACGAACTACCAAAAGAAGTCCTTTTTGAGGTCCTATAATGCTCGAGTTCGGAAGAACCCCAAGCAAAAATGCAAGTCGATCATGAGCCCAATTGGATCGACCTGTTGATAGCGTATCTTAGAAAAGAAATTCTTCCTAGAGATCATAAAGAAGCTTGAAAGTTAAGAAATCAAGCTTTCCGCTATATTTTGTATGAAAGCAAGTTGTGTAAGAGGTCATACTCATTACCACTCCTCAAGTATCTCCGACCTTCAGAGGCCAACTATACCTTAAGGGAGGTGCATGAAGGAATTTATGGGAATCATCTGGGGCTAAGATCCTTATCATACAAGTTACTCCATCAAGGATACTATTGGCCGACAATGAATCATGATGCGGTGGATTATGTGAGAAGGTGTGACAGGTGTAAAAAAAATGTAAACATTTAGAGACAGCCAGCTTCATTGCTTACATCGCTGAGCATCCCTTGACCGTTCGCATAATGGGGGATGGATAGACTCAGACCTTTCCCCATGGCATCTAGGCAATGAAAGTTCCTACTAATGGCAGTGGATTATTTCACTAAGTAGGTCGAAGCTGAATCTCTAGCAAAAATCATTGAAGCAAAAGTATAAGACTTTGTTTGAAAGTCGATTGTTTGTAGGTTCGATCTACCTCGGACAATAATCACTGATAATGGGCGTTAGTTCATAGGTGCGAAGTTTGCTGAGTTTTGCGAAGGTCTGAATATATCTCACCATTTCACGTCAATGGCTCATCTGTAGGCAAATGGCGAGATCGAAGTGACTAATAGAACTTTGCTTTAAGGGATAAAGGTCAGGCTTGAAAGAGCAAAAGAAATATGGATAGATGAACTCTATCATGTACTCTGAGTTTACCAAACTACTCAAAGATTACCCACTAGAGAAACACCCTTTGCACTGGCTTTCGAAATGGAGGTGGTTATCCCAGTCAAATTTGAACTTTCCTCAGCATGAGTGGAGGCCTTCAATGAACAAAGCAACTCGTAGGATCTTAGAGCTAACCTTGATCTAAAGGAGGAAAAGTGGAAAAAGGCCTAGATCTGAATGACAGCTTATGAGCAAAGGGTAGCCCGCTACTATAACTCATGGTTCAGAAACAAAACCTTTAGAATAAAAAATATCATACTTCGATAAGCAGATGTCTTGCAGCCTCAACATCAAGGAAAGCTCATCTTGAACTGGAAAAATTCTTACGAGGTGGTAGAAATCATCCAACCAGGAACATATTATTTAAAGAAACTCGAAGGAACTATGCTCCCACAGCCATAAAATTCAAAAAATCTATGAATGTACTATCAATAATCCAATCCTAATAAATTTTTTTTATTTTAATATTTTTATTTTTTGGCACAAAATTATGTGATGATGGAAAATGACCTAACCGAACTTCACCAATAAACAAAATAGATGACCTTCGATTATTTAAGATAGGAGAAGGGGAGAGGCCCTTTCAACGGTCCTTTTGCATCCCTATACCTTTGTCAAAGATAGGAGGAAGATCTCGTTCGAACAAAGAAAGGCTAATTCCGTCAGGAATAGAAGGAGAGCTTCATCCTAACAGGAGGACAAAGAAGACCAACCATGTTGAAAATAGGAGGAGAACCTCATCCTGATATGAATGAAGACCTTCGATTATTTAAGATAGAAGAAGGCCTTTCAACGGTCTTTTTGTACCCCTATATATTTGTTATGGATAGGAGGACCTCGTCCTAAAAAAAAGGGCTAACCCCATCAGGAATAGGAGAAGAACCTCATCTTGATAGGGGGACAAAGAAGGCCAACCATGTTGAAAATAGGAGGAGAACCTCATCCCAATACGGATGAAGACCTTCAATTATTTAAGATAGGAGGAGGGGAGAGGTTCTTTTAATGGCCCTTTATGCCCCTATACCTTTGTCAGAGATAGGAGGAGGACTTTGCCCTAACAAAGGAAGGACAACACCATCGAAAATAGGAGGAGAACCTCGTCCTGATAGGGAGACAAAGAAGGCCAACCATATTGAAAACAAGAGGAGAACCTCATTCCGATATGAATGAGGACCTCCGGTTATTTAAGATAGGAGGATGGGAGAGGCCCTTTCAACGGTCCTTCTATGCTCCTATATCTTTGTTAGAGATAGGAGGAGGACCCCATCCTAATAAAAAAAGGCCAATCCTGTCAGGAACAGAAGGAGAACCTCATCCTAATAGGAAGATAAAGAAGGCCAATTATGTTGGAAACAGGAGGAGAACCTCATCCCAACATGGTTGAAAACCTCCAATTATTTAAGATAGGAGGAGGAAAAAGGCCCTTTCAAGGACCCTTTTATTTTCCTATACCTTTATTAGGGATAGAAGGAGGACCTCGTCCTAACGAAGAAAGGCCAGCCCCATCAAAAATAAGAGGAGAACCTCATCCTGACGAGGGGACAAAGCAGGCCAACCATGTTGGGAATAGAAGGAGAACCTCATCCCGACATGGGTGAAGACCTTCAATTATGTAAGACGAAAGGAGAGAAGAGGCCCCTTCAATAGTCCTTTTATGCTCCTATATCTTTGTTACATATAGGAGGAAGACCTTGCCCTAATAAAGAAAAGCCAATCCCGTTAGGAATAGGAGGAGAATCTCATCTTGATAGGAGGGCAAAGAAAGCCAATCATGTTAGGAATAGAAGGAAGACCTCATCCTGACATGCGAGAGGACCTCCGATTATGCGAGATGAAAAAATGAAGAAAATGAAGAGGTTAACAAACATTGAATCCAAGCAGAATAAAAGGATGATTGAAGAAAGCATAGCTTCATTAAAGATAATATTGATTACAAAACAAAGATCTACAAGACTAGTTTCAAAAAAAAAATAGAGAAAATCGAAGTTCTAAGAAGGATCAGATTTCTTGGACTTTGGACTGCTAGCCATCACCAAGGATTCCTTCAGGCTGGCTATCTCCTCCTTGAGCTCTTTTCTTCTTATCAAGTTATCGTAGAACATCCTATCAGTCCTTTGGTAGTTTTCTTCTGACGTCCGCAGTCTTTTTCTCAGAACTTTTGATTCAGCTTTAACATCTTTGATGGCCTGTTGTTCATAAATCAATTAAAGCTTTAGTCACTGAACTTCGACCTTCTCCATCCCGATCAATTTTGAAAGTTCACCCACGATCCTCTTCAGAGAGACGATCTCCTCTGACTTCCTATTGGTGCCGGATTGATAATTATTGATGAGCTGCTATTGAAGCCGGGCTACCTCACTATTAGTGGCATGGAGCTTCTGCTCCAGTGGGGATATCCTCCCACACTAGCCCAACCGATAGGTCTTGTAGGCAAGTTTGGCATCATGCAATTACTTCTAGAGGGTAGAAAACCTTTGCGATCAATCCCATTCATACCGACCCTTGTCAGAAGACCACGACAAACTCCCCTTCAATAGACTAATTTTCTTTCACCGTCTTGAGCTCAACTTCGAGGGAGCTAACCTTTGCAGTTAATGCCCAAGACTTGTCACTGGTACTTTTTTTAAGTTCGGCCAACTCTCTCTTGAAGTTATCTTTCTTAATGTTGAAGCTCATGAAATCCTTCATATGCAACTTGCGAAGGCGAGTGACTTCAATTATCACCTTCGCAGCATTTGTTCTGGATCTTTGGAGCTCGTCTTCCACCTTCTTCAACTTCTTCTTCAGATGATGGATTTCTCTCTTTAAACCTTAACTATAGGTCTTAGAGGGATACCTTTAGATAGTGGCTCAGCATCAGTAGGAGATGATTAACCTTGACTTCGGTCACTAAAAGAATTCTGAGTGACATTCATCATAACACAAGCATAAGGAAAAGAAAACTCATTTTTATTTCTTAAAATGTTCAAACATACATCAAGAAAAAAAGAAGAAGTACAATTGTTCAAAATTCTAAACCTCCTTCAGAGCAACAACTGACGAGGTCGGAGCATTCTCTACCATCTTCGACTCCAGGATAGGTTTGGGTGCCTCAACAGTAGGTTTAGATGGATCAAGGATAGCTTCAATTGGAGAAGGGTCGGCCGCAGCAGTGGATGGTCCCATCCCTTCATCAGGGACCTCCCCATATAAGAAACCAAGATTAAGTTCGAGGAACTTGGCAGCCACTTGATCCTCGCAAAGTTCATATCCCTTTTGAAAGGCCTCCTGGCCAAATGCAACATTCAAATCTCTCATTTTGGAAGAGACCTTGATCTTTTCCACTGCCTAGATCTTTGCCTTTGAGATCTGCTTTGAAGCTTGATCCTTCAGCTCGCCGACCTTAACCTCGGCCATCTTCCTTCTCTCCTCCTCCAAGGTTAAAGCAGCCTTCAGCCTCACCAAGGTGAGTTCCTCTTTTCTAGGCGCCTCCTGGATACCTTCGACCTCGACCGTCTTCTCCTTCAAAAGATGATCGACCTCGACGGTCTTCTCTTGGAGGCGATCAAATTCAGCCTGAAGGTCCTCTTGAGCCTTCAACACCTACGACCTCAAATGGTTCACCACTTTGATATGCATGAGTATTTGGTAACCTGACTATAGCAAATAAACTATGTTATGCATCCAACATATATATATATATATAATAAAATCGATAAGATGGCTACCTTGAGGAAGGTCCTGAGGAAATCCCAGATGAGCTGCATATAGTTGAGGTCGGCCATTTGGTCTACCACCTCGGGCATAGCAAATCTATCGATCTGATCTCGGATGAGATCTGGGTCGCTGAAGGAATCTTCTCTTGGAGCTTTGCTGTCATCATTGGACTTGCCAAGGTGAGCATTGCGGAACATCTTAACAACGACCTTCTTCTTTCCCTTCTTCTCCCCCCCTTTATCCTTTACGATGGGAGGCTGTGGAGCTTGATCTTCAGTTGGGGGACTCGGGGATGTTGGAGCATTGATAGTGCTAACCTCGGGGATAGGGACAACTTTGGCACCCTCAACAATCTCAGAGGTAGCGATGGTAGTGGTGGGGGTTGCGTGTTGGGAATATGCGCTCTTCCCACATGGATCGACATGACCATCGGTGATTAGCCAAGCAATCAAAGAAGTACTTCTTAGAGATCTCTACGAAAGCATGACCAAATAAATCAAGGAATAGAGAAGAAGAGAGGAAGAGACTTTCGAGAGAAAAGAGTTTTTATTCAGTATATTTTAGCACCACTTACAACCTTGACCTATTTTCAATATATATACTTTATAAAGGGTCAAGCCTAAGCTCATAGAAAAATTCTCTAAATCCAAACAACCCACGTACACAAAATAATAACCCATGAAAACTGAGCCGGCTAACCTACGACTGGGTCGGCTCAGTCTTGACCCAAGCTTATAGAAAAATTCTCCAAATCCAAATAACCTACGTACACAAAATAATAATCCACAAAAACTGAGCCGACCCAATTTTAGACTGAGCCAGCTAACCTGCGACTGAGTCAGCTCAGTCTCAATTGTGTACCATGCCAACAGCCCAAAAATGCTGCTTTTTGTCTGAATTTTTCTCTGACACCTAGCCAATCCAGTCCTAAACTAAGCCGACCCAGTTTCCAACTGAGTCGACTTAGTCCTAGAGTGAGCCAGCCCAGTTTCTAAACTTTACTATTGAGACTGATTCTTCTTTTGACTCACTTCCGTCTTTTCATAACCTACCTTCTCATGTTTTCAAGACTTGGGAGTGCCACTTCTGAGCTCATATTCTCCATCTTGGTGCTTCCAAGTCCTTGTGAACTCATCTCTTCTCAACAGACCTATCCGTGCCACACATCTTTGAAAGCTATCTCTGGAGAGTACCTTCATGAGTATATCAGACTGATTCTCCTTGGTATGAATCTTCATCAGTTCCACTTCACCTTCCTCCACCAATTTTTTGATCCTATGGTACCATACGTCTATATGCTTTCTACGCGCATGATAGACTGGGTTCTGTGCCAACAAAAGAGCACTCTGACTATCACTGAATAGTATAACCTTGCTCTGCTCCACCTCCAACTCATCAATCAGCCTCCTAAGCCAAAGGGCTTTCTTTATAGCCTCCGTTATCCCAATGTACTCAACCTCTATGGTAGACAAGGCCATGATTGACTGAAGGGTTGATCTCCAAGACACTGGTCCACCATATACACAAAAAATGTACCTAATAGTAGACCTCTTTATATCAAGATCACCAGCATAATTTGCATCAATAAACCCTTACAGAGGATCTGAACCTTCACACATCTTCACAGATTGTTCTCCAAATCCTCCCGGCTATCCACCAAACACCAAACCATAATCCCTTGTTCCATGCAGATATCTCAATATCTATTTCAATGCTTTCCAATATTTCTTCCTATGGTTAGCCATGTATCTACTAACCATGCTCACAACATATGCTATATCTGGTCTATAGCACACCATAGTATACATCACACTGCCTACAGCATTTGCATAAGAGACTCGTTCCATGTACTCTCTCTTCTCTTCTGACTGGGGGCACTGTAACATGGGGAGGGACATATGGCTCGACAATGGCATCTCTACAGGTTTGGCCTTCTCCATCCCAAACCTCTCCAAAACCTTCTGGACATACTTTTCTTATGACAAATGAAGCACTCCTTTGCACTTATTTCTGTAAATCTTCATTCCAAGAATTTTCTCAATTGGATCCAAATTTTTCATCTCAAATTTAGATGACAATGTCCTTTTCAATCTTTTTACAGCATCCATGCTTCTACTGGCTATGAGCATATCATCTACATATAATAATAGGTATAGGGCATCCTCCTCATCTACATCGTTGACATAGACACAACAATCATGTTCACATCTACTGAAACCCAGGCTCAAGATAAAGCTATCAAACTTTTGATACCACTGACGAGGGGATTATTTCAAGCCATACAAAAACTTCTTGAGTAAACACACCTTTTCTTCCTATCCCATCTCCATGAAACCATCTGACTGCTTTATGTAGTTCTTTCCTCCAAAGTCCCATGAAGGAAGGCCGTCTTCACGTCCATCTATTCCAATTTCATGTTATGCTGTGCCACCAGTGATAGCAAAACTCAAATAGATGTATGACACACCATAGAAGAGAAAATTTCTATGTAGTCAATCCCTTTTCTTTGTATCCCTTTGCTACCAGTCTTGCTTTGAATCTGATTCCACCTTATTCTGAAGGTGCTTCTTTCTTTGTGAACACCCACTTTGAGCCAATAGATCGAGCATCCTCTAAAAGATCCACCAGCTGCCATGTCTGATTGTTCTTAAGTGATTCCATCTCCTCCATCATGACCTGCATCCATGAATCATGATCCTCACTCTCCATGGCCTCTGCATAATTCTTTGGATCTCCATTGATAGTGATGAGTGCATGAGAGATAACCTCATCAATGCCATATCTAACTAATCTCCTAATAGTATGCTGGGACTTATGCAAAGCCACTCCCACTAGCACATCTCTGCTTGATGTCTATGGTTGCTCCTGCACATCTATCTGAATTGCCGACCCTCCATGCTGATTTTTAATCCGAGATCATACTTTTCTGCTCAGCTCCACCTCAACAGGAACACTCCTATAAGTGGATGTAACCTGCATTACATCATTCTCTGACTGGCCACCACTGTTCACCTTTATTTTCTCAGTTCCATCTATCCCAGACCTCCTCAAGATGCTCTTCTCATCAAAGATAACGTTCTTATTAATCACTGACTTCTATGTCTGAGAGTTCCATAGTAGGTACCCCTTGATTCCTTGTGGATCCCTATGAATATCATCTTTTGAGATTTCGAGTCTAATTTGCTCCTCTTGGTTGCCTCCACATGTGCATAGGCTGTGCAACCGAAGACTTTCAGATGGTCAAGCTCCACCTTCTTTCCACTCTAGACTTCTTCTAGAATGCCTTCATCCAGCTAATAATGAGAGAAGCTGTTCATAAGAAAATAAGAAAAAATTAGAGCATCACCCCAAAAGAACTTTGGGAGTTATGTCTACAGCCTCAAACTCCATGCCTTCTCGATCAGTGTTTCATTCATCCTCTCTATGATACCATTTTGCTGGAGAGTCATCCTCACCGTGCAATGGCATTTGATGCCATTTTTCTCATAGTATCTCCTGAACTCTAGGTTGGTATACTCTCCTCTATTGTCCGACCTCAAACACTTAACCTATCTTCCTGACTCCCTCTCTACTTCAGCTCTCCAGGCTCTGAACCAGGCAAACAACTCTAATTTTTTTCTGATCAGATAAACCCATACCTTCCTTGAGAAATCATCAATGAAAATAACAAAGTATTTTGCCCCACCTCTAGCTGATACAGGAGCTGGTCCCCATACATTTGAGTGCACTAAATTCAGCACTCTCTCGCTGCACTTGGTACTTCTAGCAAACCTCACCCTATGTTATTTGCCAAAGATATAGGGCTCATAAAGATCTGTGCCCTCCTTCTTTAGGACTGGGATCATACCTCTTCTGCTTAGTTCTATGAGCCCACGATCACTCATATGATCCATCCGATAGTATCACAGTCGATATAAAATTTGCTCCTCCTGTGTCGCTGCTAGCACCTCTTCACTATCATTTACCACTCAGCCTTCCATTCTGTAAAGATTGTTGCTCAGTCTTCTACCTCTCATCACCACTCTCTTGGAAATTTTCAGACATCCACTCCCAGCCTGGCTACTAAAAGCATAACCCTGCCCCTCCAAATAGCCCAAAGAAATCAAATTTCTTTTCAACTCTAGTACATGCTTGACATTTGATAATGTACGAATGATTCCATCATACATCCTCATCCTGATAGAGCCAATTTCAGCTACTTTGCACTGATGATCATCTCCAAGGTTGACACTTCCATCATCGGCCTTCTGGTAGGTAACAAACCACTCTCAATGAAAAGTATAGTGGTGGAGCATGCTGAATCTAATATCCACATAATATCACACTCTGTGGATCCATCTGATACAACTAGTAGATCTTCTCTACTGCTCATAGAAGTTGTATCATCTTCCTTGCTAGCCTTCTCTTTTTCTGATCTCAAAAGGGGACAATCTCTCCTCAGGTGTCCAGACTGATGACATTTATAATATTTCATTATCATCTTCCTCTGATCGTGAGACTTTGACCTACCCTTGGATTTTTCTTTTGTCTTCTCTTTTGATCTTCCCTATCTTTCGTTCACAGCCAAGATCTCAAACTTAGGGTCTCCCTTGCAAATCTTCTTCCTTTGCTCATTTGATCTGAGCACACCAATAACCTCTTCATAGTTTAGGATCTCCTTTTCATAAACTAAAGTTGTTATGAGACCATCATACGAACCTAGGAGAGAACATAATAGCAACAATGCCCGATCCTCGTCGATCTTCACATCCAAACTCATCACCTCAGAACACACCTGATTGAACCTTTGGATATGTACAACAAGATCTCCACCTTCGGACATGCTCAGACTATACAGCTGTTTCTTCAACCATAGCTTGTTCGACATGTTCTTCCCCATGTATGTGTTCTCTAATCTCTCCTAGAGCCCCTTTGCCGTAGTTTCTATGCAAAGCTCGGGCAAAACCTGATTAGCCAAGCACATCCAGATTGTACTAAAAGCAATTTCCACCAACTTTTCCCAATCCTCAACATTGATCTTTTTTGGCCTTTCTTTTGTCAAGACCTTGTAGATCCTCTACTGAACCAATAAGTTCTTTACTCTTTACTGCCATAGGGTAAAGTTTTCATCTACGTTGAACTTCTCAAAATCCACCTTGAATTCACTTGATCCCATGACTTCAAACAAGTCAAGAACAGATCCCTAACACCCTTCACGATCACACACTAATAAAACTACCCTTCACAGAAGATCTAACTAGCCTTAGATCCTCTTTCCAATTCGTGTAAACAATCTCCACCTCAATCTATAGACAACCATGAAGCAAACTAGAAGTTTTAGGATAAAATCTGATACAATAGATCCTAGATGTAGTAAATCCTAGGTGTCTTTCTTCCTTCCACACAACACCGCTCTGATACCAAATGTTGGGAATATGCGCTCTTCCCACATGGATCAGTGTGGCCGTCGGTGATTAGCCAAGCAATCAAGAAAGTACTTCTTAGAGATCTCTACAGAAGCACGATCAAATAAATCAAGAAATAGAAAAGAAGAGAGGAAGAGATTTTAAGAGAAAAGAACTTTCATTCAGTATATTTCAGCACCACTTACAACCTTGATCTATTTTCAGTATATATACTTTACAAAGGATCAAGCCCAAGCTCATAGAAAAACTCTTCAAATCCAAACAATCCATGTACACAAAATAATAATCCACAAAATTGAGCCAGCCCAATTTCAGACTAAGCCGGCTAACCTACGACTGAGCTGACTAACCTACGACTGAGCTGACTAACCTATGACTGAGCCGATCCAGTTGTTGTTAGATTTGGTGTACAAGATGGAAGCATGGATTTCAAAGCAAAAACGTGAAATCAAATAAACCAAATCCAAAACTAAGGACCACCTTATTAGCAATTAAATCATATAACATGCATTTATAATATAAAAGAAAGTATTAGAACATACCTCTTATCGCTAAACCCTAAATTAACCCTGATCGTCAGTAGCAGTCCGTCAGGGTTTCCACCAGGTGCTTACGTGTTCACCCTCCAATGTTGATCCACACAGAGATTTGATCAAGATACCAGCACCTTTGATTTATTAAAGTTCTAATAATAAGAACTTTAATTAAAAGGACTAGACCTTCTTTAGCCTTTATGTCACCTTCCTTGCCTCCCTTATCTATCTTTCTTTTTCTTTTGTCTTCTTAATTTTTCTTCCTAATCTCTTAGTCTTAAGATGACTTCTTGTCCTTATAATGATAAGGTCTAGACAAGAGAAAGGAAGAAATAAAATTGTACAAAAAGAAACTCTTGTAAAAAAGAAAAGATAATGTTCACACCCTCCGGACTCTTGGTGTGCACCTCTATTTATAATGTACGTAAGGGTTCCATCTAAAAACTCATGCCCTTTCCTCATCAAATTCTCATGCCCCATCAGCCAATCTCATAACTCATCAGTAAAAATGAGATATAGACTTAGTCCAAGAGGTGCCTTAAAGCAGAAGGACTCTTGGATTAATTCTACGTAAGTTTTTACGAAGAGTCGCAATGCTTCATCTTCGGTGCCACCCTTTTCAACCATTAGATCATGAAACAAAGCCATCCAATGGCTCTAAAAAGGGATGCCCATTCAGCAAGAAGGTGTGGAGATAAACTTTGAATAGTCAAAGTCCCAAGAGACTTTGACTTAGTCCAAGAGACGTCAAGGAGGAGTAGGCGGCATGGAGTCTTGGGCGGCAAGGGGTCTTGGGCGACAAAACATCTTGGGCAAAAAATTTTAAAAGGAAAAAAGAAGTATTTCATCTGCAGAAGGACTCTTCTATGCCCCATATCAGATGTCCACGTTAATTAAAAAATATTTATGCGACATAACATATGAAAAAAGTCAAAGAAGGTAGGCGCCATCTTATTCCATGCGCCAAAGAGTCCTTTGCGCATGAAAGACTTCCCACACGCAAGAGAGAGACTCTCTAGCACATGGGATGCAGGTATGTGGCATCCCAATCTAAAGCCCAATCAATCTAGGTTAATCCAACTCAAGACCAAATCTTATTTGGCTCAAATCGGATCTTAATTAGCCCAAATCGGAAGCCGATTCGAATCCAATTCGAATCCAGATGCTAGGGTTTGCTATATGTGCTAGCATATTCATCTTGCAAACATGGTCTAATCTAATTAGACCCTTAATCAATTCTCTTTGTGTGTGACCCATTGGGTTCCACATCTAACCAGCAGTGAGTCAGGGTGTGATTTGACCTAATCTGGTTAGAACTCAACCAAACCGATTTAGGTCAAAACTAGCCAACCCAATTTGACTTAATTTAGAACACTTTCTAATTTAATGATCAAATTAAAATTTTAATTTGATCAAACCCACAAGACATGATTGACGTCTAGCAACGTATCATGACTATCCGAAAGATGTAAAATTTTGATGGAAAATACCAAAAATATCCTTCAGTGAAAAATTACCATGCAACTAGATCCTTCGATCTTCCTGCATCCTGAATATGACTCTGGGTATGGAAAATATGTCAATCCCCAATATCATATTCATTTCTCTTTCAATCTTATGATAATGATTCATTTAATGAAAATATTAGAAACCATTTCTAATTTTCATCATGCTTTGATCAAAGTCTTCCTGAATCATTATTTGTTTGAAGCAGGTAGGATGCTATTTCCTCTTACCAGGAGAGATCGATTCCTTGTTAACCTACTCACAATCTTCATATATATAATCTACCATATCCAGATCATCCCATACATAACTAAGTCATGAATGAGTATGAACCAAAATATGGATTTATATATATAAGATTCTATGGTAGTTTCAGGTCAAAGGATTACATGCACAAATTCCACTATGAGAACCATCTATTGACATGTAGATAAGACTCCATTAGATATTCTCAATTTGGATCAATTCAGTGAACTCATTCTCTAATGAGCACCCACATTCTTGTATTAGTGTCATACACAAGTTATTGTGAGATCAATCACCCTCTCAATCGAGCATACAAAGAATGTGCTAGTCTTACCGAAAAATATTGATCCCTAACTCAATGTCCCATCGACTAGGAATATTTAAATTAGGGTTTTAAGATTTTAGGTCTCACTAGTATGATCTCATCATAATCCTAAAATCATAGCCCTAATTTATAGAGTTCATCATAATCTTAAATAAATAATAAGACACTGCATATGATGAAATAAAATGCCTTTATTTATTAAAAATGTCATTACATGAGTCTGGAAGACAAAGAACATCCCAAAAATAAATTGGCTTGAGGGC
The DNA here is from genome assembly GCA_006176705.1 of Cocos nucifera. Lineage (NCBI taxonomy): Eukaryota > Viridiplantae > Streptophyta > Magnoliopsida > Arecales > Arecaceae > Cocos > Cocos nucifera. The sequence goes on along the minus strand of QRFJ01004067.1, from coordinate 67,448 downwards.
ATATTCCTTTCAATCTCCCACTTGCACTAAAGCCAATCGCCCTTATATTTTAATCCCATACAATCAAGGTGGCGATCAAACAGTTGCAGTGGTAAAGCCTTAGTGAATGGGTCTGCTATGTTGTTCTTTGTATCCACTCGTTCTATGACCACATCTTGTCTTTCAATAATTTCTCGAACGAGATGGAAGCATCTCAGAATGTGTTTGGATTTATGATGAGACCTTGGTTCCTTTGCTTGAGCTACAGCTCCAGTATTATCACAGTAAAGTGGTACTGGATTCTTAATTTCAGGAATAACACCTAATTCAGTGATGAACTTCTTCATCCAGACAGCTTCCTTGGCGGCTTCACTTACAGCTATGTATTCTGCTTCAGTGGTTGAGTCAGCTACAGTTGGCTGCTTAGTACTCTTCCAACTCACTGCTCCACCATTCAGAGTAAAGACATACCCTGAAATGGATTTGCTATCATCTGGGTCTGATTGAAAACTAGAATCAGAATATGCTTCTAATTTAAGATCAGAACCTCCATATACTAGAAAAATATCTTTAGTCCTTCTCAAGTACTTAAGAATATTTTTCACAGCTTTCCAATGATCCTCTCCTGGATCAGCTTGAAATCTACTTGCAATGCCTAAAGCATAAGCAACATCAGGCCTTGTACATAACATGGCATACATTATTGATCCAACAGCCGAAGCATAAGGAATAGAACTCATTCTATTTCTCTCTTCAGGTGTCTTAGGAGACATCTTTTTAGAGAGATGTATGCCTTGACTCATGGGTAAATAACCTCTTTTACTCCCATCCATACTGAATCTTTTCAGTATTAAGTCAATGTACCTTGATTGGGACAAGCCTAGCATCCTCTTAGATCTATCTCTATAGATCTTTATTCCTAGTATATAGGATGCTTCTCCCAAATCTTTCATGAAAAACTTATTTGATAGCCATAATTTGACTGATTGTAACATTGGGATATCATTCCCAATGAGGAGTATGTCATCTACATACAGAACCAAGAAGACTATGGTTCTCCCACTAGTTTTCTTGTACACACATGGTTCATCAACATTCTTGATAAAACCAAACTCTTTTACTATTTTCATCAAAATGGATGTTCCAACTCCTTGATGCTTGCTTTAATCCATAAATGGATCTCTTAAGTTTGCATACCTGATTTGGTCTCTCATTTGACTCAAATCCTTCTGGCTGTGACATATAGACTTCCTCCTCAAGGAAACCATTAAGGAAGGCAGTCTTTACATCCATTTGCCATATTTCATAGTCGTGGTATGCTGCTATAGCAAGCATAATCCGAATAGATTTGAGCATGGCAACAGGTGAAAATGTTTCATCATAATCAATCCCCTATTTTTGCCTAAAACCCTTAGCCACCAATCTGGCCTTATAGGTTTCAATTTGACCATCAGCTCCAATCTTTTTCTTAAAAATCCATTTGCATCCAATAGGATTTATATCCTCTGGTGCATCCACCAAAGTCCATACTTTGTTGGTGTGCATGGATTCCATTTCGGATTGCATGGCAGCCAGCCATTTGTAAGAGTCCTTACTTTTGACTGCTTCGCATAGGTCAGAGGTTCATCATTTTCAATGACTTGGGCTTCATTATTCTCAATAATGAAACCATACCTCATAGGTGTATTTCGTACTCTTTTAGACCTATGGATAGGAGTTATGTGTTCTGGTTCTTTTATGTGATTATATGGTTGAGAAATTTCTATTTGATTTTCTTGAACTTCACTAAGTTCAATATTTCTGCCACTGCCCTTTTCTAGGATAAATTCTTTTTTCCATGAAAATGGCATGCCTACTTACAAATACCTTTTGTTCAGTAGGATGGTAGAATAAATATCCTATACTATTTCTAGGATATCCTATAAATAGACATCTGTCTGATCTAGCATCAAGTTTATGTCCAAAATTTCTTTTGACATAAGCTGGACAACCCCATATCTTAAGATACTTAAGATTAGGTTTCTTACTTCTCCATATGTCATATGGAGTACTAGATACAGATTTAGAAGGTACTCTATTCAAGATGTAAATTGCAGTCTCCAGAGCATGACCCTAGAAGGAAAATAGGTAAATTCAGTGAAGCACATCATGGACCGTACCATATCTAATAAGGTATGATTTTTTCTTTCGGCTACACCATTTAATTACGGTGTATAAGGAGGTGTCCATTCAGAGAGAATCCCTTTAAATTTAAGATAGTCAAGAAACTCACTAGATAAGTATTCTCCTCTCCGATCAGATCGAAGGATTTTTATACATTGTCCAGTTTGTTTTTCGACCATACTTTGATACTCTTTAAATTTATCAAAGGCTTCTGATTTGTGTTTCATAAGATACACATATCCAAACCTAGATAAATCATCAGTGAATGTAATAAAATAAGAGTATCCTCCTCTAGCTTGAGTTGTCATAGGACCACATACATCCGTATGTACAAGTCCTAATAACTCATTTTGTCCTTTCTCTATGTCCACTAAATGGAATCTTGGTCATTTTACCCATGAGGCATGATTCACAAGTTCCCAATGATTCATAATCAAAAGGATCAAAGAACTTTTCTTTGTATAACTTGTTAATCCTAGCCTCACTAATATGACCTAATCGACAATGCCAGAAGTAAAGTATTATTTATGTCATCTCTCTTACGTTTTCCATTTTCATCAATATGAAATATATTATCATCCAAACATAGAGTCAACAAACCATTGCTAAATATGCCAAAACAAATAATTTTCATTAGAATATTTGATCGAGCAACCTTCGCTCGTTACATTAAGACTATAACCTTATTTTAATAACAAGGGTATAGATATAGTATTTTTAATGATCTTAGGCATATGATAATAATTTGTAAGCTCTAAGATCCTCCCATAAGATAACTTCAATATATTTGTCCCTACAGCTTCTGCTTGGATAGATTCTCCTCCAGCGCCATAAAGCTTGAAGTCACCTTTCTTCAAACTCTTAATTTTCTACAGCCCCTGCAAAGATTTGCAGATATGAAAACCACAGCCGGTATCTAATACCCAAGAATTTGAAATGGAAGAATTTAATGATAATATAGTATGTATCTCATACATACCTTTTGGTGCATTATTTGCACCAGACTTCATGGTTGCAAGGTAAGCCTTGCAATTCCTCTTCCAATGACCTGCTTTACCACAGTGAAAATAGGTCGTTTGTCCGGAGACCTTCTTCCTTTTTTTCTTCTTATTTATACCACTTTTAGGATTCAACCTTCTCTTTGAACCCTTTTTGCCTGCCTTCTTCTTGGAGATCCCTTCCACAAGAAGAAGAGGAGCCTTATCTTTCTTGATATGGCTTTCTGCTATCTTGAGCATATTTAACAGCTCAGGCAATGAAGAATTCAGTTTGTTCATGTGATAGTTCATGACAAACTGAGAAAATGATTCTGGGAGTGATTGCAGGATCAAATCCTGACTTAACTCTCCATCCATTACAAAATCCTAATTGACTTAATCGAGTGATTAGGTCAATTACCATCAAAACATGATTTTGTATGGATGTTCCTTCTATCATTCTTGCATGAAATAATTGCTTAGATATCTCATATCTAGCAGTCCTACTATGCTCTCCATAAAGCTCTTTTAGATTGAGCAATATGGATTGAGTGTCCATGCTATCATGCTGCCTCTGTAATTCATTATTCATAGAGGCAAGTATGATGCATTTGACAGTAAGAGAATCATTTTGCCACATCTTGTATGTGGACTTATCTTCATCTGTGGCATCATTTTCTAATGGCTTAGGATCAGGGGTGTCAAGAATATAGGAGAGTTTTTCTTGACTGAGTACTATTTTAAGATTTCTCAACCAGTCAACATAATTTTGACCAGTCAATTTATTTGAATCCAAAATTGAACGTAATGAAAGTGAAGAAGCCATTTAATCTACATAATAAAGAACAATACATAAGCAAACAATTCATGATGACAAACATAATTAAATTAGGACTTTAATTTAATTATGTCTCCCACTAAAAATCATAACCCTCTTATTGATTTTCTTAGTGAGAATAAGATCCTAATTCCTTATAAAAAGTCTTGTGGTTGCACAACAAACTTGTTATAAGTTCAAAGGTAGGAAACTCTTTCCAATTGCATTTTATGCAACTCTCAAAAAATTTTTGCCTCTAAAATATTAATAGCCTTGTGTTAACACAACAAACTTTAATGTTTTAGTTTAAGTAGAACCCTTCATTTCTATACAGTCAAAAATGAAATATAACTACTTTTGTGGTTACACAACAAAGTAGTATATTCAAAATGCTGTAAGCATCTCAATGCACTAGATTAATATTACATCTTTTCCCATGATAGATCTTGTGGTTACACAACAGAACTAATATGGTTTTGGACATAATAAGAAACTAGTATGAAGAAAGGCCTTAATGTAGTGAATATAATATTAAGCATTTCAATCTAGAATTAAATTAATCGAATCGACCAGGTAAATGGAAGAGAAATGGGAGTCCCCCCGTTGCTTTCCTTAAACACCAATAAATTGGCCAGGTCAGACAACGGAATAAATTAAAAATCATGTTCTCTTAACCAATCAAGAACCATTTTTTCTAGATACTGATTGATCAATTAGACATCCTGACTGATTGAGCTAAAGATTAATTACACTACAACTTAATATAATTTTTATAGAGGGATTTAAATGGTCTCAATGCACATATTGATTCAAAACAAACTAAATGCATAATAGCATTAATTATGATAAAAATTATATATGTCAATTAACATGTATAATTATTCTAGGACAACCATCATTATATAGTGAATACTTTCCACTATATCAGGGCAACCTTTACAGAATAATATATACAACATAATCTCATTATGATAAGAAAAAGAATATGATCTCATCATATAAATTAAAACATGCTAAAAATATTATATCATATTTTTCATTTATGCTATTATACTATAAGCAAAGCATTATATGATTTAACCTAATAAGGCTCGCTCTGATACCACTATTAGATTTGGTGTACAGGGCGGAAGCATGGATTTCAAAGCAAAAACATGAAATCAAATAAACCAAACCCAAAATAAGGACCACCTTATTAGCAATTAAATTATATAACATGCATTTGTAATATAAAAGAAAGTATTAGAACATACCTCTTATCACTAAATCCTAAATTGACCCTGATCGTCGGTAGCAGTCGGTCAGGATTTCCACCAGGTGCTCACATATTCACCCTCCAATGTTGATCTACACAGAGACTTGATCAAGATACCAGCACCTTTGATTTATTAAAGTTCTAATAATAAGAACTTTAATTAAAAGGACTAGACCTTCATTAGCCTTTTTGTCACCTTCCTTGCCTCTTCTTATCTATCTTTCTTTTTCTTTTGTCTTCTTAATTTTTCTTCCTAATCTCTTAGTCTTAAGATGACTTCTTGTTCTTATAATTATAAGGTCTAGATAAAAGAAAGAAAGAAAAAAATTAGATAAAAAGAAACTCTTGTAAGAAAGAAAAGATAATGTTCACATCCTCCGGACTCTTGGTGTGCACCCCTATTTATAATATATGTAAGGGTGCCATCTAAAAACTCACACCCTTTCCTCATCAAATTCCCACACCCCATCAGCCAATCTCGTGCCTCATCAGTAAAAATGAGATATAGACTTAGTCCAAGAGGTGCCTTAAAGCAAAAGGACTCTTGGATTCATTCTACGTAAGTTTTTACGAAGAGTCGCAATGCTTTATCTTTGGCGCCACCCTTTTCATCCATTAGATCATGAAACAAAACCATCCAATGGCTCTAAAAAGGGATTCCTATTCAGCATGAAGGCATGGAGATAAACTTTGGATAGTCAAAGTCCCAAGAGAATTTGACTTAGTCCAAGAGACGTCAAGGAGGAATAGGCAGCATGGAGTCTTGGGCGGCAAGGGGACTTGGGCGACAAAACATCTTGGGCAAAAATTTTAAAAGGAAAAAAGAAGTATTTCATGTGTAGAAGGACTCTTCTATGCCCCATATCAGATGACCACACTAATTAAAAATATTTACGCGACATAACATATGGGAAAAGTCAAAGAAAGTAGGCGCCATCTTATTCCATTCGCCAAAGAGTCCTTTGCGCATGAAAGACTTCCCACACACAAGAGAGAGACTCTCTGGCATGTGGGATGTAGGTATGTGGCACCCAATCTGAAGCACAATCAATCTAGATTAATCCAACTCAAGACCAAATCTTATTTGGCTCAAATTGGATCTTAATTAGCCCAAATCGGAAGCCAATTCGAATCCAGATGCTAGGGTTTGCTATATATGCTAGCATATTCATCTTGCAAACATGGTCTAATCTAATAGACCCTTAATCAATTCTCTTTGTGTGTGACCCATTGGGTTCCACATCTAACCAGCAATGAGTCAGAGTGTGATTTGACCTAATTTGGTTAGAACTTAACCAAACCGATTTAGGTCAAAACTAGCCAACCCAATTTGACTTAATTTAGAACACTTTCTAATTTAATGATCAAATTAAAATTTTAATTTGATCAAACCAACAAGACATGTTTGACATCTAGCAACGTATCATGACTATCCGAATGATGTACAATTTTGATAGAAATATCAAAAATACCCTTCAATGAAAAATTACCATGCAACTAGATCCTTCGATCTTCCTGCTGAAGGAAAATCCTGATTTTCCGGTCCAGGTTCATCCAGATCTGATTAGATCAAGAGATATATTTCAAAAATTTTCTCTTGATCTCAATCAGATCTTGATATGTTTCAGATCTGATTCTTATTATTTTAATAAATAAAATAAAACAAGATAAATTAAATCAAATTTAATTTACCTGATTTGGGTAATCCTATTACCCTGTAGATGATCCTGATTGCAGCGGAAGGTTCTGGATCTTAGCCACGCAAGCGCCTGGCCTCTACCAGTATCCACTCGGGTTGGATCTGGAGAACCTCTTCTTCTCTATCACACCTCCAAAAATTAGATCTGGATCTGATCTGGAGGATCTTCAAAACTCTTTTGAAGATCTGCAGTCGTCCTTTTGCAGCAGCGCAGCCTTCTTGCTTTTGATCGCCTTTCCTTGATCTGAATCGCACCAAACTAAGTCCAAAACACTTTTGGACGTGGAGAGCAAGGGGAGAAGAGACTATGGCATGGAGAAGGAGGGGAGAGGCAGCCTTGGGGCGTGGGAAATCTCTATTGAATTCACTTAGGATTAGGGTTGGGCGCAGGGTCTTATTTATAGACCTCTTGTGATCCAACTCCTCTTCCTCTCAACCAATCACAACCCTTTGTGAAATCAGATCTAAATCTGATTGGTTGAAAAAGAGACCCCTGGATTCCTCCTTAGAGGGCGCCTAAGACCAGTCAAACTGGATTCTTAGTAGAACTCTAATTGGAATCCTAAAAGGGAGGTGGAGTCCTTGTCCAACAAGGACTCCTAGGCGCCTCCTACTTGGGCTCACGCCACCCTTGGCGTGCGCCCTTCTCCTTGCCAGGTTCTGGCAGGGGGACAAGGCCCCCACCAGCTCTCCAATAGGTGCATGACATGTGGTCAAAAGTCAAAGGGTGAATGGTCAACGTTTGACCAGTCAAAGGTAGACTTTTGACCAAAGTCAAAGAACAAGAAATGGCAGGTGACCAAAAATGGCAGGTAATGTCTTACAAATAAGACAACCTATTCTGACTTGGACAACCTCCAGTCAGACCATATGAAGGCCTCTGATTGAGCACAAACTCCTTTGGCTCAGTCAGGACAACTTATTTATGATAGTAAAAGAAGAACGTTAGGTTCAATCGAGTGCTAGCACGATTTCCTTGAACCTAATTGAATCTCATTCAGATCAATTGAACTAGATCAGTTCAATTGATGATCACCAGATTCAAACCCTTGTTTGTGTGACCCAGTTAGGTTCAGTTCTGTATGGTAATGGGATATGTCATGATCTCTATCATAGACATCATCGAAACTCCTTTCGATGGATCAGAACTCTTCTGATTCGAACAGCTAGAATGATCGATCATCTAAATCATTCTAATTGCTCCCAAAATCCACCAGTGACACCTAGCAGTATATGGTGGCAACCCATCAGAGCTGAATGCGAACCTCTTGGTGCAGCTACCTGTGTGATTCAAGTTCTTCTATCTTGAGCCCCGATCAGATTAGGGTTAAGGTGAACTCGTCAAACCCTAGTCTCTGTCATATGATGTAATCATTCGATTCGAGTCCAATGTGAAAATCTAAATAGAAACTCTTTCTATTATTTCACTCTACCATGGCCATGGATTTCTGGACTTGATTCTCATGATCATCATAGGGCTGCTCCTCTACCACCGAGGTAGATAGATCCCATCTTGATGCAATCCAGTTCCTACAATGAACATGTCTATAGCCAACATACACCTCAGGGTTCCATATGGCTAGGAGACCGAGTAATGGTGTAGTCAAACTATAACACCCTCAAGGTGAACTGCCGATGCATCTCAGGTCAAAGAACCAGACACACTACTGCAGCATCGAGTCAGTCATTGACGAGAAGGTAGACTCTCCTAATGACTACTCGAGGTGGTCACGCTCAGTGCCCTCGTTCTCTAACGAGTACCTGTACTCTCGCTCCGGTGTCTCCACACCGTAGACTCAAGACTCATCTACTAAAGAGAAGCGATCGTACACCAACCTTCCGGATCAATCACCATCCTCGTGATGATCCTATGGTCGGGAGCTGTTTATGAGTTAATAATGATTATTCATGTCTTAAATTTTCAACTCTTGAAAATATGAATTATCATTACCATTAACTCAAAGGATGTATCACAGACACTAAATACACATGTGTGATAGAAAATAACCCATTTCATTAATTATAGTCAAAATTACAATTTTGCCCCTAGAAGTGTATTACAAGTGTCAGCCAATTCTGGCTTCTAGGGCACATATATCTAACAATCTCCCACTTGTCCTAAAGCCAATTGGCTACAAGTCTAAGTCCCATCTTCTCAAGGTGGGCTTCGATCTTCTGCTGGCCCAACGGCTTTGTAAGTGGGTCTGCCACATTATCTGTGGAGTTGACTCTCTTGACCTCAACGTAACCTTTCTCAAGGTAATCGCGGATGAGATGATATCGCCGCTATCACCGTTTGCAAGGGCTATGGAACTCTTCCAGCACAAACACCAGTCTGCCAGATGTCGACTTTCGATCATCTATATCAGGACATGAAGTCCGAGTCTGTGTATCCCTGAACTTGGAGTTCTCCATTACCAAAGACCAACATCATATCCTTAGTTCTTCTCAAGTACTTAAGGATACATTTCACAGAAGTCCAGTGTTCTTCACCTGGATTTGACTGATATCTGCTTGTGACACTCACAGCATGGGCTATATCAGGTCGTGTACATAGCATGGCATACATGAGGCTCCCTATTGCAGAAGCATAAGGGATCTTGCTCATGCGTTCTATTTCCTCAGGTGTGCTGGGGCACATCTTCTTGGAAAGATGAATACCATGTCTGAAGGGTATTAATCCCCTCTTAGAGTTTTCCATACTAAACCTCTTTAGTACTTCCTCTATGTACATCTTCTGTGAAAGTCCTAGCATCCTATTCGGTCTATCCCTATAGACCTTAATTCCTAGAATAAAGGATGCTTCACCTAGGTCTTTCATGGAGAATTCCTTGGACAACCACATCTTGACTGATGTCAACATGGGAATATCATTCCCAATAAGGAGGATGTCATCCACGTACAATACGAGGAAGACAACAGCGCTCCCACTGACCCTTTTGAAAACACATGGTTCCTCTTCATTTTTGATGAAACCAAACTTTTTGATCACATCATTGAAACGAGTGTTCCAGCTCCGAGATGCTTGCTTAAGTCCATATATGGACCTTTGCAGCTTGCAAACCTTGTGATCAGTATCACTGGATGTGAAACCTAGCGGCTGTTCCATATAGATATCTTCCTCAAGATATCCATTTAGGAATGCCGTTTTCACGTCCATTTGCCATATTTCATAATCGAAATAGGCTGCAACAGGCAAGCAATGTGCGGATGGATTTTAGCATAGCTACTGGGGAAAAGGTATCCTGATAGTCAATGCCTTCGCGTTGACTATAACCTTTTGCCACCAGTCTAGCCTTGAATGTCTCCACATTCCCATCTGCACCAATCTTTCTCTTGAAGATCCATTTACACCCAATAGGTACTATACCTTCTGGTGGATCTACCAAGGTCCAGACTTGGTTTGAGTGCATCGAGTCGAATCTTCTGACTTCATTGCCTCAAGCCATTTCTCGGAGTCGATATCTGATATCGCCTCGTTGTAGGTTTTGGGATCATCACCATGAGCACCATTACCTATGAGGAACATTTCCTCTACTATCCTCTGAAATAATACCTAAGTATCTTTCAGGGGGACGGGAAACTCTTTCCGATCTACGAGGTGGAGGAGGTAGTGTTCTTATTGGCTCAACCTGATTTGGTTCCACTTGGTCCTTAGCTCGTTTCTGCTTGTGAGACTTTCTCATCAAGCTTAATCTGCTTTCCAATGCCACTATCTTGAATAAACTATTTTTCAAGAAATATGGCATGTCGACTCACAATCACATTGTGGTCTTCTGGAATGTAGAAATAGTATCCTAATGACTCTTTAGGATATCCTATGAATCGAGCTCTAAAGGACCTAAACTCTAACTTGTCCGCTTGTTGTCTTTTGACATAAGCCGGACAACCCCAAATTCTGAGATGACTCAGACTTGGTTTCTTACCGTGCCATATCTCATACGGTGTGGTAGGAACGGTTTTAGAGGGAACCCTATTCAGTAAATAGATTGAAGTTAATAATGAATGTCCCCAAAGAAAATCAGGGAGGTCTGTGAAGCTCATCATGGATCGAACCATATCCAATAGAGTCCGATTTCTCCGTTCTGAAACCCCGTTGAGTTGAGGTGTTCCTGGTGGAGTCCATTGAGAGACTATGCCATTTTCCTTAAGATAGTCTAGGAATTATCCCGGCTAAGGTATTCACCTCCTCGATCTGATCGAAGAACCTTAATGGGTTTTCCAGTTTGTTTTTCTACTTCATGTCTGAATTCTTTGAACTTTTCAAAAGCTTCAGACTTGTGTCTCATAAGATACACATACCCATACCTAGACAGATCATCGGTAAAGGTAATGAAGTAGACAAAATTGCCTCTAGCCGGCACATCAAATGGGCCGCACACATCAGTATGTACTAGGGCAAGGAGATCTGTGGCCCTCTCCCCATGTCCAACAAAAGGGAGTTTAGTCATTTTGCCTTGAAGACAAGATTCACAAGTTGGATATGACTGACTCAAAAGTCAATGGACTCAATAGCCCATTTTTCTCCAATTTGTTAATCCTATCTTCTGCTATATGACCTAATCTCAGGTGCCATAGATATCTATCGTTTGGACTATCCCTAGGTCGTTTGGCATTCACGTTTTGCTCGATAGTTAAAATAGGTACATCAATATGTAGCTGATAAAGACCATTAATAAGGAAACCATTTGCAATTTTATTTCTTTCATAAAGAATGTTACAATGGTCCTTAAAGAAGGTGATCACATAACCTTCTTGTGCTAAGCATGAAACAGAAATCAAATTCCTGCTAGCTGCAGGCACATAATAACAGTCTTTTAAAACTAAGTCTAAACCAGATGGTAATCGAAGAGGGTATGTTCCCACGGCTACTGCAGCAACTCTTGCTCCATTACCGACGCGTAGGATCATGTCTCCATCCCTCAGCCTCCTGCTATCCTCAAGACCCTGCATAGAAGTGCACAGATGAGCACTAGAACCAGAGTCAAGCACCCAACTGGATGCAGAAGAAACCGTAAGGTTAGACTCAATAACGAGCATACCTCCAGAAGGACCTTCCTTCTTGTTCTTCAGGGTGGCCAGGTAAGTAGGGCAGTTCCGCTTCCAATGGCCGTCGCTGTTGCAATGGAAACACTTTCCTTTGACCATCGACCTTCTTCTTCGGTTCTGCCTTCTTCTTCTTTGATCCTTCCACCTTTTGCTTTTTCACAGACTTCTTTTTCTTTCCATAAGACTTTCTTTTGGAAGAAGTCCGTTCCATAGCAAGAACTGAGCCTTTAGAACCTTTCATAGAAAGCTCAGCGGTAACCAGCATATTCATCAACTCGGCCAAGGAATTTTGAAGTTTATGCATGTGGTAATTCATGATGAATTGCCCATATGCATCAGTCAAGGATTGCAGAATAATATCGTTCTGCAGATCCAAGTCCAACTTCACACCGAGCTTCTCAAGCTCTTCCATGTCCTTGATCATTGTCAGACAGTGATCTTGGACTGACTGCCCATCACGCATCTTAGCCTTAAAAAGTCATTTCGTGACTTGATATTTGGCTGCGCGACTCTGTTCACCAAACATCTCCTGCAGGTGAGCCAACATTTGGCGAGCAGTCCCGATATCTTCATGTTGGCGCTGGAGCTCATCAGACATCGAGCCCAACATGTAGTATCTGGCCTTATTGTCTTCGTCAATCCATTTTTCCAGAGACGCTCTCTGTTCAGTGGATGGACGAGCTGGTAAGGTGGGAGGGTCCTGGTCCAAAACATGTGTTAACTTCTCTGAACCCAAAACAATTTTGTAGTTCCTGAGCCAATCTTTATAATTGGGTCCAGTCAGTCTATGTGTGTCTAGGATACGTGCCAGTGGGTTGGACGCAGACATTTTCCTGTAGAGAGTCAAAGATTCTAGTTAGATACTGTAATTTTGACTTGACCAATTTGTTTAGGGATTTTATTTTTAAACAAATTAGCTCCCACTATTTTCTCGGATCCCTACACTCCCTCTGTAGAGATGCGAAAATCTCCGCGATTGAATGATTTCTAGTGGGTGGTGCGGTCTCACCAACTGACTCATCACCTCACCTAACAGTTATTGGTGATGGGTTAGCCAATGAGTGAACAACTCTTGTTCAATGATTCTCTAATCATGGTGCACCCAAACTTGGTCTCTAATTCATGAATCTCACCGTATCCGGAATATTGATCCACTCCTTAGTTAAGTCAGACCCACCATTTGCATAGACTGGGTTCCTAATTGGGTCTCTCACCGTATCCGGAAATATTGAGCCCAACTCATCCTCCAGCCCATAGCATCCAATGCCTAATAGACATGGTTGCATCTTCCCGGTGCAACTGAGCCACTGTATCCAGCCGAGAACAATCAACCCCGGGAAGGGCCCGCACGTCTACAATGGTGGAAGACCTCGGACTTAATCTTTTCTTAGGGAGAATTGATTCAGGTCTCATTAAACTAGACTTGGCTTAGTCATAACAATTATGACTAACCTAGTGGCATGGGTTAGCTCGGATTATTGACCACCTCAGATCAGAACTGTGTCAACAGATATGGCCAGGTAAGTGAGACCGGTGGAAGGAATATGCCATTAACTCGCACAAGAACGCATTCAGGTCGAGTAGCTTCCAATTAAAAACCAGTCGGTCGTCTGTGCCAAACTTACCTTAGACACCAAATTGTTGAGTCAGAACCAATTGGGTTAGCCTACAATCCAGACTCTAACCTCTGAGCCTAATTAGGTCTTGCTTGATCGTGACTCGATCTTGACCCAGACTTAATCCTATTAGGCTGGTCAATTTAAGCATTGTTGATCCCATCTAACCAACTCTTGATTCGGTTTGATCAACCGCTTAGACCTAATTGAGCTACCCAAGCCCGAACCCAGTATTATGAATATGTCTTAGATCTGAAATTCTCAATTTTAGACCTAATTAATATTCCATAAACTTAATTCTTAATTAAGTTGGGTTCATAAACAAAATATGCACAATAAATCCTAGGGTTTCAGGATCTAGGGTTTTGCAGAAAGTAAGTTTTGGGTTTCTGATTAAGGACGAACACGCAGCACCCCTACACGTCATAAGAACACCCCATCGAATGGGAAGAGAGGGCCTTTAAACCCTTCTTCGTTCTTATGACCGGACGGCCAAGAGGAACGCCTTAATCAGGAACATGTAAATCTACAAAACAGTTATAGATCTATATCATATATCTCATATACAAATTTAGATCTAATCAAGGCATATTTTGCATACATCTCATGTATCAAATCATGCATGTTTTCAGATCTAAATTATCACATAATAATCTAAAAAATTAGATTTAAATTGATCTAATCAAAATAAATTCTAATCTAGACAATTATGTAGAACTATTCTACAACTAGTCTAGTCATGCATCTATCATATCTCATATGATATTTAAAATTAAATAATTTTTATTTGCTGTTTATCAGATGTTATTATAACACTTATAATATCAGAAAAATAGTAAATAAGAAGATCTAAAATATGATTTAATCATATTAAATCAAAGACATGCAAAACTATTCTATAGAACTATTCTATTCTAGAACTAGTCATGCATATCTTCATGTTCTTAGATCCAAATCATTTAATTTTAATTTTTCTGATTTCAGATCTGATCACATCTCATGTGACATCTGAAATCACATTATTTTTAATTAAAATAAAATTAAAATCAGATCTAAACAATTTAGAACCATGGCTCTGATACCAGTTGAAGGGAAATCCTGATTTCCCGGTCCAGGTTCGTCCAGATCTGATTAGATCAAGAGATATATTTCAAAAATTTTCTCTTGATCTCAATCAGATCTTGATATGTTTCAGATCTGATTCTTATTATTTTAATAAATAAAATAAAATAAGATAAATTAAATCAAATTTAATTTACCTGATTTGGGTAATCCTATTACCCTGTAGATGATCCTGATTGCAGCGGAAGGTTCTGGATCTTAGCCACGCAAGCGCCTGGCCTCTACCGGTATCCACTCGGGTTGGATCTGGAGATCCTCTTCTTCTCTATCACACCTCCAAAAATCAGATCTGGATCTGATCTGGAGGATCTTCAAAACTCTTTTGAAGATCTGCAGTCGTCCTTTTGCAGCAGCGCAGCCTTCTTGCTTTTGATCGCCTTTCCTTGATCTGAATCGCACCAAACTAAGTCCAAAACACTTTTGGACGTGGAGAGCAAGGGGAGAAGAGACTATGGCATGGAGAAGGAGGGGAGAGGCAGCCTTGGGGCGTGGGAAATCTCTATTGAATTCACTTAGGATTAGGGTTGGGCGCAGGGTCTTATTTATAGACCTCTTGTGATCCAACTCCTCTTCCTCTCAACCAATCACAACCCTTTGTGAAATCAGATCTAAATCTGATTGGTTGAAAAAGAGACCCCTGGATTCCTCCTTAGAGGGCGCCTAAGACCAGTCAAACTGGATTCTTAGTAGAACTCTGAATTGGAATCCTAAAAGGGAGGTGGAGTCCTTGTCCAACAAGGACTCCTAGGCGCCTCCTACTTGGGCTCACGCCACCCTTGGCGTGCGCCCTTCTCCTTGCCAGGTTCTGGCAGGGGGACAAGGCCCCCACCAGCTCTCCAATAGGTGCATGACATGTGGTCAAAAGTCAAAGGGTGAATGGTCAACGTTTGACCAGTCAAAGGTAGACTTTTGACCAAAGTCAAAGAACAAGAAATGGCAGGTGACCAAAAATGGCAGGTAATGTCTTACAAATAAGACAACCTATTCTGACTTGGACAACCTCCAGTCAGACCATATGAAGGCCTCTGATTGAGCACAAACTCCTTTGGCTCAGTCAGGACAACTTATTTATGATAGTAAAAGAAGAACGTTAGGTTCAATCGAGTGCTAGCACGATTTCCTTGAACCTAATTGAATCTCATTCAGATCAATTGAACTAGATCAGTTCAATTGATGATCACCAGATTCAAACCCTTGTTTGTGTGACCCAGTTAGGTTCAGTTCTGTATGGTAATGGGATATGTCATGATCTCTATCATAGACATCATCGAAACTCCTTTCGATGGATCAGAACTCTTCTGATTCGAACAGCTAGAATGATCGATCATCTAAATCATTCTAATTGCTCCCAAAATCCACCAGTGACACCTAGCAGTATATGGTGGCAACCCATCAGAGCTGAATGCGAACCTCTTGGTGCAGCTACCTGTGTGATTCAAGTTCTTCTATCTTGAGCCCCGATCAGATTAGGGTTAAGGTGAACTCGTCAAACCCTAGTCTCTGTCATATGATGTAATCATTCGATTCGAGTCCAATGTGAAAATCTAAATAGAAACTCTTTCTATTATTTCACTCTACCATGGCCATGGATTTCTGGACTTGATTCTCATGATCATCATAGGGCTGCTCCTCTACCACCGAGGTAGATAGATCCCATCTTGATGCAATCCAGTTCCTACAATGAACATGTCATAGCCAACATACACCTCAGGGTTCCATATGGCTAGGAGACCGAGTAATGGTGTAGTCAAACTATAACACCCTCAAGGTGAACTGCCGATGCATCTCAGGTCAAAGAACCAGACACACTACTGCAGCATCGAGTCAGTCATTGACGAGAAGGTAGACTCCCTAATGACTACTCGAGGTGGTCACGCTCAGTGCCCTCGTTCTCTAACGAGTACCTGTACTCTCGCTCCGGTGTCTCCACACCGTAGACTCAAGACTCATCTACTAAAGAGAAGCGATCGTACACCAACCTTCCGGATCAATCACCATCCTCGTGATGATCCTATGGTCGGGAGCTATTTATGAGTTAATAATGATTATTCATGTCTTAAATTTTCAACTCTTGAAAATATGAATTATCATTACCATTAACTCAAAGGATGTATCACAGACACTAAATACACATATGTGATAGAAAATAACCCATTTCATTAATTATAGTCAAAATTACAATTTTGCCCCTAGAAGTGTATTACAAGTGTCAGCCAATTCTGGCTTCTAGGGCACATATATCTAACACCTGCATCCTGAATATGACTCTGGGTATGGAAATATGTCAACCCCAATATCATATTCATTTCTATTTCAATCTTATAATAATGATTCATTTAATGAAATAATAGAAACCATTTCTAATTTTCATCATGCTTTGATCAAAGTCTTCCTGAATCATTATTTGTTTGAAGCAGGTAGGATGCTATTTCCTCTTACTAGAAGAGATCGATTTCTTGTTAACCTACTCACAATCTTCATATATATAATCTACCATATCCAAACCATCCCATACATAACTAAGTCATGAATGA
Source organism: Cocos nucifera (assembly GCA_006176705.1). Taxonomy (NCBI): domain Eukaryota; kingdom Viridiplantae; phylum Streptophyta; class Magnoliopsida; order Arecales; family Arecaceae; genus Cocos; species Cocos nucifera. The sequence continues at coordinate 50,237 of QRFJ01004067.1, read as the reverse complement.
GTATGAACCAAAATATGAATTTATATATATAAGATTCTATGGTAGTTTCAGGTCAAAGGATTACATGCACAAATTTCACTATGAGAACCATCTATTGACATATAGATAAGACTCCATTAGATATTCTTAATTTGGATCAATTCAGTGAACTCATTCTCTAATGAGCACCCATATTCTTGTATTAGTATCATACACAAGTTATTGTGAGATCAATCACCCTCTTAATCGAGCATACAGAGAATGTGCTAGTCTTACCAAAAAACATTGATCGCTAACTCAATGTCCCATCGACTAGGAATATTTAAATTAGGATTTTAAGATTTTAGATCTTACTAGTATGATCTCATCATAATCCTAAAATCATAGCCCTATTTTATAGAGTTCATCATAATCTTAAATAATAAGACACTGCATATGATGAATTAAAATGCCTTTATTTATTAAAAAATGTCATTACGTGAGTTTGGAAGACAAAGAACATCCCGAAAATAAATTGGCTTGAGGGCATCTTTTTTTCAGTTGTGTACCATGCCAACAGTCCAAAAATGCTACTTTCTATCTGAATTTTTCTCTGAGACCTAGCTGACTCAGTCCTGGACTGAGCCAACCCAGTTCCTAACTAAGTCGGTTCAATCTCAAAGTAAGCCGGCCCAATTTCTAAACTTTACTATTAAGACTGATTCTTCTTCCGACTCACTCCTATCATTTCATGACCTACCTTATTTTCAAGACCTAGGAGAGCCACTTCTGAGCTCACATTATGAAGCTTGGAGAATCGATCTTAGTCCTCTTCAAGCTCTTGCTAGGAGCTTTTTCTTTTCTTTTACAGGCTTGAAGCCCCTTGGTGAGCATCTTAACTGCTTAGGCATCCATCTCTACAACAAAGAGGAGGTCACAGTTAAAATGTATATATGGAAAACCCCATTAAAGCTCGTGGAATGCGGAAAAGTATACCAGCAGGGTCAAGGGAACTCAAAGCTGTGTTGAACAGGATCTAATCTTTTAGAAGTTCGGGCAAGGAAGGAGCCCGATAATTCTTGAGCCTGTTGGTAGAACCAAGGTCGCCCCCATCTAAGCTAGGGTCTCGACAGATGGACACTCTAAGAAGACCCTAAGGGGGATGCCCTAACATCAAGGTCGGATAATGTATGAAGAAGAACTTCTCCTTCTAGTTATGGATAGAAGGAGAACCTTTTAGTAACCCCTTCTTACCGATCTGGGAGGAGAAGTACCATCAGTCCTTTGTAGATGGATGACATTTGAAGGTATAGTAATTTTTAAAAAGAGAAACGGTTAGATGGACCTCGGCTAAGTGACAAAAAGAGAGAAATCCTATCAAAAATCTAAAATATTTTGGCACTAAAGAAACTAAGAAAATGTTCAAAAATCGAAAAAATGCAACTACAAAAGGTGGAAGTGGAAGTCTTAGCCCGGCACGAAGACCTTCTAAGTACAGACAAAATTGATCGGGCGGGGGAGAGCAAGCCCGGTCACTCAGGCCAGGGAGTTCTAGTTCATATTCTAGTGGAACCCCGTATCGTATTCTAATTAATGAAAGGTCATCTGGGGTCAGGGTGCAGTGGATCAAACTCGATACAAAGGTCAGATAGGGCATGCTTCGAAGGTCGATCTCACCTATAGGGTCAGGGTTATGGAAGGTCGGATCGGACAGACTCCTTGAATCGATAGAGTGAGAAATTTTCAAAGATATTTGGATCAAACAAACACCAAAAATCTTTGAAAAATCAAGAAAACAAGGTGCAAAACCTTTCTGGAGAAATCGAAGGAAGAAGACATGAAAGACACTGGAATAATCGAAGGGAATGTTGGGAAACTAACCTATATTGGTCAAAGAGAGCAACGAGATGATGAGCATGGCAAAAATCGAGCAGGAAAGCACTTGCAGGCAGAAGAAGCAGAGAAGAAAATTAGGGACTCTTGGGAAGGAAGAAGAAAGTCGGAGGAGGAAAGAGAAGAGCTCGAAGAAGAATGAGGCCCTTAGGAGAAGAAGATGAATTTAAATACCCCTCAGAGCTTGAGATGGTTATGATGGTAGGTCATCTTCGACTGATCTATAGTTGATGCGTGTCCCGCTCATCATAGTGGGCAATCGATGGTTGACAGAGCTTTAATTGCATCATATCTAGGATAGAGTTTCGGTAGGAGTTTTGAAAAATCATCCTTTCGGATCACCTCATATTTAAAAAGTTTTAGTGCCAGCACAGCAAATGCCAAAGCTCTCCACCCAACGGGCACAGAATTTGGTAAAGAGCTTCGATAGTCATCTTTTTAATACTCCCTTCCTTTGAATTTTGAACTTGAGAGTAGAGGAACTATTGTTGGGGTTAGACCTGCTCCTGCTAAAATTTGGCTTGGTGTCTTGTCTCAGACTAATCTCCCTCCAAACTGTTCTAGCGGGCCTCCTCCTAGACTCTACCTGTCGATCTCCTTCCAGACCCCTTCAGTCCGAACTCCTCTAGCGGATCTCCCTCCAAACTCCTCCAGCAGACTTCCATCCGAACTCCTCCAGTGGACTTCCTTTCGAGCTCCTCTAGCAGACTTCCATCTGAACACCTTCAGAGGATCTCTCTTTGAACTCCTCCAATGGACCTCCTCCCGGACTCTTCCAATCGATCTCCTTTCGGACCCCTTCCATCTGGACTCCTCCAGTCGCAATCCACCTAGACTCTTTTGAGCTAGACTCCCTTTGGGCTGGATTCCCTTCAAGCTGGACTCCTTCAAGCCAGACTCCTCCAGTCAAACTCCTTCCGATCGAGCCCCCTGTGGTCATCCATAAAAACATCATCATCTATGCAAACTCGGCTCTCAATATAGTACGAACCAACCAACATGTAGATGATCAAAAAAGAGCTTGAACTCCATTGAAATTATTATGACTCGAAGCTCTTCGCCGCCAGTGCCCACTCCATCCGAACTTCGACTATTAATCCCGAATGTGCTGGCAAGTCACAACAATGGACACCACTCTCGACTAGCCCGTCATGACAATGGACACCACTCTCGACTGGCCCATCATGACAACGGACACTATCCTCCATAACAAACTCCACATGATCTGAGTGGCCCACTATCAGATGGTTATGGCTATCACTATCAGTTTGTTACATGCTCCATCTATAAAAAGAACCATCCAGATATGTTTTCTCTAAGCTCTCTTCTCCCTTCCGTTATTCTACCTTTTTATATCCTAAGCACTCCATTCTAGTTAGCCAAAAAACTGACTTGAGCATTGGAGGATCCTGCTAGAGCCACCTACATCTAGTTAGGATTTTGTTTTGTAGGTCCAATCGATGGCCTCATCTTTCCAACTCCAGCTGCCTCCAACATCCTCATAGATTTCTGCACCAATAGTAGTGTTGTGAGCTGGAAGAGTTTCAAGCAGCCATTATAGCAGACTCCATCATGAAAGTAGAATATATCACTGCATCAAAAGCTGTGAAAGAGACGTTCTGCTTCAAAAATTTTGCCACAGAGCTTAAAGTGATGCCATCGGATGCCATCCCTCTATACTATAATAATAATGGTGCCATAGCCCTAGCTAAGAAGCTGAAGTCTCGTCAGAAGTCTAAGCACATCAAGCAACAATATCACCTCATCGGTTACGAGAAGGGATACATTGAGATCAAGAAAGTTAACACCACAGAGAATACGGCTAACCCACTAACAAAGCTGTTAAGCCAGCAGAAGATCGAAGCCCACCTTAAGAAGATGAAACTTAGATTTATAGCTAATTGCCTTTAGATCAAGTAGAAGTTTGTTACATGAGTGCCCTAGAAGTCAGATTGGTCAATACATTGCATATACTTTCTAGGAATATTTTTATAATTTTGATTTAAAATTAATAAAAAATTATTTTCTTTTATCACATTATGTATAAAGTGTTTGTGACACATCATTTGAATTAATAGATATGATAATGCATATTTTCAAGAGTTAAAAATTTAAGACATATATTCTCATAATTAACTCATAAATTGCTTCTGATCATAGGATCATCATAAGGATGGTGATCGATCTGGAAGGTTGGTGTATGATCACTTTCTTAGGATAGATGGGTCTTGAGTCTATGATGTAGAGATATCAGAGTGAGAATATAGGTATTCATTGAGAATGATGGCATTAAGCGTGACCACCTCGAGTAGTCAAAAGAAAGTCTACCTTCTCATAGATGACTAGCTCGATGCTGCAATCGTATGTCTGGTTCTTTGATCTGAGGTGCATTGATAGTTCATCTTGAGTGTGTTATAGTTTCACTACACCATAACTCGATCTTCTAGCCATTCGAAACTCTAAGGTGTATGTTGGCTATAGCATGTTCATTATAGGAACTAGATCGCACTTAAGATGGGATCTATCAACCTCAGTAGAAGAGTAATCTTATGATGATCATGAGATCAGGTTCTTAAGCCCAAGACCATGGTAGTGTGCAATAATGGAAAAGAGTTTTCTATTAGAATTTCACATTGAACTTGAATCAAATGATTAATTCATATGATGGGTGTTGGATTTGATGAGTTCATCTTAACCCTAATCCTATCGGAGCTCATGATAAAGGAACCCAATCACACAAATAGCTACATCGAGAGGTTCGTATTCAATTTTGATCGATTGCCACCATATACTACTAGGTATCACTAATGGATTTTGGGATTAATTAGAATTATCTTGATGATCGACGATTCTAATTGGATGAATTGAAAAAGTTCTAGTCTATCGAAAGGTATTTTGATAATATCGATTATAGAGATCACGACATGTCCCATTACCATACAAAACTAAATCTAACCGGATCATGCAAACAAGGATTTGGATCTAGATGTCATCAATTAGGCTAACCTAGTTTGATTAATTTGGATTAGATTCAATTAGGTTTAAGAAAATTGTACTAGCACATGATTGAGCCTATTATTCTCATTCTATAGTCTTTCTGATTTATCTCGACTGAGTTAAATTGAATTTTGCTCACTCAAAAATTTTGTATGAATTTATCCTAGTCTGACTGGAGCTTGTCCTAGTCAGATAAGGCATTGTCTTGATGAGATCAGGGCTTGTCCTGATAAAACCAATGGTTGTCCTAAAATAACCAAAGAGAGTTAGGACAAGGGTTATTTGACCCAATCTTTGCAAGAAAGAAGAGGGGAGGCATGCACCCCCTAGAATTTATCTGGGGATGCACGCCCCTAGGTGATTTTCATGGACAAAAAGTGGGCACACGCCCCCTTATGGCATGTGCCCATAGTGGATAAGGGATGGGGTGTTTTGATGAGATGGGGCGCGTGCCCATAGTGGATAAGGGACAAGGTGTTTTGATGAGATCAAAACACCTCAAGATAATAACTTGTGCTACCTTTACTCTATCCCTCCATCTCCATGCCTATTTTTCTATTGTTTTGTGTGACAAATTAAAGAAAAAATTAGGTGTGTGGCATGGAGATCTAATGGGAGTCCTGCTTTAAGCAAACTAGTTGCTTAAAGCTCTAGGACTCTAGGATAGCAAATAGGTTTATAAATAGGGCCCTACACAAAGTGTTCGTGCATTCTATTCTCTCTATGGTGAAGTCCTATCTCTCCCTCCATCTCTACCCCTTCTCTTCTAGATTTCGTCATTCTTCTCCACACCCAAGGAGTTGGGCATTTCAATGATCAATAGTTGAGAGCAGCTATAGCAAAGATAAGTCATGAAGATCCTTATCAAGAGATGAACGTGCAGCCTTCGAAGATTATCTTGAAGGTTCTATAGATCCAGATCAGATCTAATCTTTTGTAATCAAATCCAGAAGGAGAGCACATCTAGAACCAGCTTGAGTGGACTTTGGTAGAGGCTGGACACGTGCACGGCTAGATACAAAACCTCAAGAGCAGTTGGATCATCATTAGGATAAAAGGTTTATCCAAATTGGTAACAAAAGTTATTACAATTTTAATTTAATTTTTATGTTTAATATTAGATCATATAGATTAGATCCAAGAACTCTCAAATTTGATCAGATTTTGTAAAAAAAAATTTAAAATTTTGCTACAGATCAGATCAAATCAGATCGATCCTATAGCAAGAAAATTTAAATTTTCATTTAAGTGAGACATATTATGATCTCCATCAATAATATTATTGAAATCCCTTTTAATAGATTGCAACAATTCTAATTCAATCAATTAAGAATTATTTGATCATCAAAATAATTTTTATTGATCTCATAATTCATCAATGATACCTAGTAGTATGTAGTGGCAACCTAAGTGCAAGATTAAATAAGTGAACCTCTAGGTGTGGTTGTCGTATGATTCGATTCTTCTATTGTGAGTCCTGATATGACATAGGTTATGGATAACTCATCAAACCCCTCAGTCATATGTAATACTCAATCAACTCAAGTTCATATATTAAACCTATGAAAACTCTTTTCCATCATTTACACTATTGGAAAATATGTTCTAAAGCCAATCATCTAAGTGGTAGATGATTGAAATTAGTATATGAATTATCTAATAATAATAGTTATTTGACTGATTCATCATAAAAGTTCTATCTTTTCTAAGTGAACTCCAAAATTATGATGAAGTTCTTAGAACTAAAATCAATCGATAAAGAAGGATTTATCAGATGGTTCTTAAATTATTCACGATCAAATGATGAGTTATTAATAAGGATGATAACTTATCGAGTGTAGGTCACTATATGTCATATATGTTGGTTGTCTTCATAATCAAATGGGGTAGAGACACTGGTATGGCATCCAAGTGAGATGTAGAAGTACATCTACATTGAACGTGATCAATGTAGCACTCTACTATCAAGAGTAGCTAGCTAAGGCCAATGGATATAAATGTCCCTCCGACCTGAGATCACTACGGTGACCTGCAAGCAACTCATTATACTTTGGTATCAGATTGCCTGTATTTTTAATATAGGTTTGAAAGGTTTTAGGGTATAGTCAAGTACTTGTGAAGTCGGTGTATGAGTCAAGATGGGATTGACCACTCCTGATTAGCTTTAGAAAGAGAATGACTCATTGTGTTTCAATTTAACAAAATCTAGGCTTGGATAATCCTTATGAGGAGTTACGAAATTTGCAAAATTTTGAGACACAAGATAGATGACTTGTATGAATGTTGACAGCACACTCAAAATCATCTTGAGCATTATTGGTCATAGGAATGAATTATACAGTAACCATAGACCAAGGTTCTAAGAATGTTACTTTGCATACATTCGACCTATCCGGACGTCGAAAATCATTGTTAGATGGTTACTTCGACTGGTATAGGAATTGATTCCTATGTTACCAGCTTAGGTTTGAACCTATAGGGTCATACACATTAGAGATTGTAATCTAATTAGATAGTTAATTGATGATTGAGAATCGTTCTAAGATCAAACATTCAATTCGATTGATGTTTGACTTAATGCAAGTATTGCAGGAGGATCAATTAGCAATTGAATTAAAAATTTACTCAATCTGATTGAGCAATCAGACTAAAATTAAGTCTAATTAAATTAGATTTAATTAAAATTAGTTTGAATTTAATTAGATTAAGTCTAATTGATTTATTGGATAAGTCAATTGCAAGGAAGAACAAGTCCTTATTAGACTAGGACTTTAGTGCACCTAATTCCAAATTATCTTAGAATTTAAATTAGATTTAAATATGGTTTAAACTTGATTTAATTGGGCTACTAGTTGAACTAGGATATGTCTTAAATAGGTTGCAATTAATCTAGTTTAAATGGGACTTAAATTAGATTCAAACTTATTTTGAGCTAGTCAAATAGGAGTCCTAGTTGGACAAGGACTCTCTCACTTTCCTTGCACCTAAGAAAAGCCCACACCCCACATTAATTCCTAGTGTTTACATGATGTTTTCCATGCTTAAGAGAAGGTCTCACACCCCAATATTTTGTGATTTTGGAACAAATTTGAATTGGTTAAATTTGTTAAGCAGTTGAGTTTGGATTCTATATGATAGAGTCTTTAAAAACTACAACTCTTTCTCTCCCTCTTTTGTTATTTTTTCCCATGCCCCTATTTCTTTGTTCACCCTTTTCTATTTACCTATTTATTAATGGAAACCAAGGAGGCATGCCCGGAATTTTTGCAGGCGTCCAAGAGTTGGACGCCCCCTAAATTTTCTCCATTTGACTTATTCCTTGTTAGGAATTTAACCTAAGGAAGGAGTCTCATATGGGTGCCTATTTTTTAGGAGGTGTGGGCATTAGTTATCCTAGCTATTCCACACCCCCTCTATGGCATTTTGCATGAATGGTTCATGTAAAAAATTAAGGAGGCATCCAAGGGTTGGATGCCTCCATTGAGTCAATATTTGACTAGGTCTTTTGACCTAGTCTTATTTGGTTGAGGGACGCCTCCTATTTGATAGGTGGTGGGTGTAAAAAATTCAGAGATATACATGAAGTTCTAGAGAGAAATAAGGAGTGGCTATGGGTGGTTGTGACGCCAAGATCCTTGGAAGAAAAAGGTTTCTTTAGGATATGAAGTGTTCATGTCCTGTTGAGAAGAAAGCAAGAATGAAGATTATCATCTCTAAGTTTTTCTTTGTAAACCTTTTTTCTCTAATTTTGAGTGAATTGTTTCTCAGATAATCAAAGAGAAGAGGCATGATAAAGTGGTGAGGAGAAGGTCTCCTCATGTTGGGGTGCAAGTTCTTCTTTAGGACAAAGCTAGGGTTTGTCCTGGTGAAAGAAGAATTATAGAGAAGAAAGGTTCTTCTCTATTTTTAATGTTTTTCTTCTAATCCTATTTTTGAGAAAAATAAGAGAGAAGAATCTCTTCTTCCTCCTCCTTATTCTCATCTCTTGGAGTGTCTAAGAAATCTAAAAAATTTCTTTCAGATTAACCATCAGAAGGGATCCGCGAGAAGCTAGCTCTTCGAGCGAATCTTCATTTGACGAACCTCTGATTTTATTGCAGCTTCGTATGGACTTTCTGTAGAGACCGGATGTGTGTACGACTCGAAAGATAATAATGAAAATCAACCATGAAGTTTTTGATCCATGCTAAGGTAAGAGATTTGATCTCTTCTTTCACCTAGATGCGATCTAGGTTTTAGATCTAGAATCATTCTAGATCTAGGGTATTGATTTGAGCAATACCAAATCTTTTATTTTCTGATTTAAAATACAATATGACATGTTATAGATCCTAGATATAGAATTTAGTAATTAGATTATATGTGTTTGTAAATTAAATAATTTAATTTACAACTTTCGCAGCATTATATTTTTATAAAAGTTTTAAAATTCATGCATGAAATCCTGCATATTTTCTATCAGTGGTATCAGAGCATCTAGGTTCGTTTATAATATGATCATATTTATATTAAATTAAATCTAAAAAATAAAACTCTAAAGATCATACATATTGCTATAAGGTTGTCCTGCTGTAAGTTTTATCCCTTACAGTGGAGAGATTTTCTAGTATGTGCTGATCTAATCTTGAATCATGAGTAAGTTAGATATGATCTAAATAATTTTATAATTTATTTTTTGATTTTAAATCTAAAATTAAATAAATATTAGATCTATTTTAGATTATTTAGATTAGATCTAAATAATATCATGTTGTATTTACTGCTATAAAATTATCCTGCTGTAAGGTTTACCCCTTACAATGGAAAGATTGTCCTAGTATATACTGATCTAAATAATCTAAATCATAAATATATTAGATAAAATCTAAAATAATTTATGATTTATTTTTAAATTTTAAATTTAATTTTAAATGATTTATGATCTTATCTATATGATGTGTTTTATGTTTAGATTTAGATCTTTTTGTTGCATATGTTGATATGTATCTTTTATTTTGAATCTAGAATGTGTATATATATTTATTTTATAAAATTTAAATTAAGAACTTATTTTCTATAAAATCTTAGATTCAAAATCCTAGGATACGATCGAAATATTAAAATAAATCAGATCTAAAATCATAGATTGAATATGATTCAATGTAAATTATTTCCCAAATGATCTAATCAAAAATTAGTTTTAAGATTCCATAAATCCAAACTCATAAACTTTGAACTTAATTGAAAATTATGTGATTATTTAAAATCTAGGTTTATGATTTAAAGATCCTAAGATAATTTTATAAAATATGGGTTAAAGGATAATGGGTTAGCTTTGATCAGCTCCTTAACTGGGTTAGATCTAGGGTTAGATTAAATATAGACTAAGTTAAAAAATTGATTAAATCTAAGTAATAGTTAATTAAGATTAGATCATTTTTATAGATCACTTCAATAGTTGTAGTTGATCAAAGTCCATACATCTAAAAAATGAAAACTGATTGTGGCTCAATGGTCGAGCCCGACTCTTTAGGTAGACCAAATCAAAATAGATAAATTGATTGGTGTCTAAGGTAAGTCTAGCATCCCAAACCAGTGGTTTTTAATTGATAATCCGCTTACCTGATCATTTTTTCTGGTGTCTAAGGCAAGCCTTGGTAGACCCTCCCATCGATCTTAGTTACCTGGCCAATGTGGTTAATTAAATCTTGATTAGGTTGCTCATTGATTCGTGCTAACCCATGTCACATAAAAAATCAGTGAGACTGATTTTATTCAATGAGACTGATCTAGGTGCCTATGGACCGATATTGATCCTAGTCCTTGTCAAAGACTTGAGAAGTCAGTGGGAGCAAATTGGTCCATATCCTTTCTATCCTTAAATCATTAATAATTTAAATCCTCTAAAATTATTAGGTTCTTAAAATAAAAAGTTATAGGGATAACTGAGTCATAGTCTTCCATTAGGTTGGGTGATAATGGATCCATTAACTCAATAATTATTGAAGGCCCAAAGGTCTAGTGCTTATTGACTAATAGAATTATTATTCATAATATGATAACTTGGAAGTATCTCTCTAATGGTGGTTAGGTTGGCCAACCAAAGTCGAGCTTAATCATTCATTGCTTAGATGCACCAATTATGGTCATATTAATAGTTGGACCAAACCGGATCCTTACAGTAGAGGCCAAAACCTACTGATTAGATTTTTGTGATAAAATTAAATTACTAGAGGTACTTTGGAGAAATAATTGGTTAATAACCTACCCGTAGATGCACATAAATTGGCCGACTAAAATCGAGCTGGTGTGTAGTCTATGTGGATTCTAGTACATACTAGAAAATTAAAGTAATTTTTCAAATTAAAGATAGAGGCTACCAATTTGAATAGAATAGTGAAAGAATCTTAAGACTAAAGTCCAAGTCTCTAGGCTTAATATAATTCATATACTTAGGTCATTATTCTCTTTTCTCAAAATAAGGCTAAACCTTAATTGCTCCAATCACTGTAAGACAGTGATGACTTATGGGATCCAACTTTGATAATTAGTATCAAAAGTTGAATTTGATTCAGCAGTACGAATGGATTCGTATTGGATCTTCTAAGCTCAGTCAAAATAATTAGTCCAATATTGACCCAAATCAGGCATAGTGCTTCTACTATTTTAAGCAAGGTCATAAGAAGAAGAATTATCTTGCTTTTCTTGATCATAACAGGCTGAGCAAGAGAAAGGAGCAAGAGTTGCTTATCAAGGATGTTATATGACAACATCTTAAAATTTTTCTATATGTAATTCTACTACCTGGGTATTAGATACTAGTGATTTTATGTAATTTATTGCAAAGACTATAGCTAAGTGGAATGTTTGAAAATTATGAGAAATATCTAAATGTTGAGGATGGAAGTCTTGTTCCAATCTTATCTTTAGGAATTGTCAAGCTTATTTTCAAATGATGTCATTCTAAGTGATTGTCACCATTGTCCATCATTTATGATAAAGGTGATCTCTGTTGGCCTTTTGATCAAAGATGGTTATCATTTATCAATAAAAAAGATTATTATGATATTATTATGAATAATGCTACAATAATACATGGACAATAAAGAAATGATATTTAATATTTATACAGTCGATTAAGTGTAATGTACACATTTATAAATACCTAAGTTAGATTATGTTATGGATGTCCATCTTTGATATTATAGGCTTAATCATCTTGACAAGAATATGATAAATAGGTTAGCTTAAGATGGAAACCTCGACATCAATGATTGTGAATCCTTGATAGCCTATTAATCTTGTCTTCTTGGGAAGATGACAAAGTCACCTTTTAATGAAAAAGGTGAAGGAGCCGATAAAATTCTAAGTCTCATAAATAGTGATATATGTGGACCTATAAACTAAAGTACCAAAGAAAGATATTAATATTTCATTATAGACGATCTATCTGGGCATGGGTGCATATGGCTTGAATCATTTGAAATGTATAAATATTTCAATAATGAAATAAAAAAATAAATTAAAAATGCTATTGAAACTCTTCGATCAGATTGAAGAGGTGAATAGTTATCTAGTAAGTTTGTGACATTCTAGGAGAGAATTGAATTCTCTCTTAATGGATTCCTTTTTAGAACATGGTATATCTGAAAGAAAATTTAAACTTTGTTAGACATGGTTCAATCCATGATAGGATTCACTTGTCTACCTATTTCAGGATTGTGCTGTTGTGACTACTTATTTTACTCTGAAAATATATCGAGTAAATCTGTATAGATCGGGCGTAGCCCTAGACTCTCTCACCTTCAAGATTGGAGTTGATTGGCCTATGTCAAAGGTTTGTATACAGATAAACTTGGATCTTGGTCTAATAGGTATATAAGGGTTATTAATTCTACCATGTTAAAGAACATAAGATGCTCATCAGCAGTAGGACATTCTTTTTGGAAAAAATAATTTCTTAGAGAAAGAACTGATGCCTATCAATTTGAACTTTGAAAAGTTTGACTGGTAGAAAAGAACCGACATAATCTAGTAAACCTATAGAACCGAATTTGATCAGATCAAACCTGGAGCCCACTAAAGTGGCATCTTTAAGGAGATCTGGTAGATTACTGTATTAGCCAGATAGATACTTTAGTATCTAGATTCAGGACGGCGATCCTATTGAGCTCGATGAGAACAACAAGGATCCAATCACCTATAAGCATGCACTATAGTGGTCTGACTCTAAGAAGTGGCTTGGAGCCACAAAATCCAAATTGAAGTCTATGAAAATCAATAGTGTGTGGACACTAGTAATTCACCAGAAGGGATAAAATCCATTGGATATGAATAGATTTCCAAAAGGATCAAAGTAGCATAGATAGGAAGGTAAAGACCAATAAAGCCCGTTTAGCTATTATCTCAGTTTTGGAGTATACGTTTTGAACGTATGTCTTTGTTATGAACAAAGATAAGCACTGTATTTGTATGTGGGTGAAATATTCTATAGTGTTATTTTTTAATGTTGTCTGTGATGAAATTTTCTTAATGAGAATGGCATATTCTAACATGATTACAAGGAATAAAGTTTTTGGCTATTCATCTAACTTTCTCCTTGTTCAAAGATCAATTGGGTATATCTCACTAATGTGTAGTGAGTTAGATACAGTCTATCTCAAGTTGAGAATCACTAAAAGATTGTATAGACAATCCTTAAGTATTTGAAAATACTAGGTCTAGTGGGACTCCTCAAATATGAATAATACTGACTTTAAAAATATGTGGATGGTTTTAATTTTCAGTCAGAATAAAAATTAAATTAGAGAGTATTCGGATCATACCTAATTCAGAAGCATCCACTGCGACAAGATTCCAAGCAGAATATTTTAGCCTATTCAATTAGTTGATGTAGAGTACATCAATTGGCATATGATGCTGCTATGTAGTTATGTGATGGCATAAGTTCATTAGTAAGTTGGGAAGTGGCCAACCCTCCCATCGTGGTCCAGTCCTAATGTAGCCACTGGAACCATAGTCAAGTAAAGACCAAAAATGCACCAGAAGGATCAAAAACTCTACATGCTTTCAACTTAGATTTTAGATCCAAAGGGAATGACGTCGATCTTTGGAAGATAAAAGAAAAGAAGAACTTGATCGACCCATTTGCTAAGGCCTTAGAACTAAAAGTTCTACGAACTAAAGTGAAGATGGAAATATTTATTGAGTCATTTTTTATTAGTTTAGTCCAATAGTGAGAGTTTTGGAAAAATGTTCTAGAGCCACATTCTGGTTAGTAGATGATTGGAATTAGTATATGAATTATCTATAATAATAGTTATTTGGCTAATTCATCATTAGAAGTTCCATTCTTCTTTAAATATATTTCTAAATTATAATAAAGTTTTAGAACCATAATCAATCGATTAAAGAAGAATTTATAGATGGTTCTTAAATTATTCGCGATTCAAATGAAGTTAATTAATAATGATTGATAACATATCAGTTGTAGGTCATTGTATGCTATACGAGGTTGTTGTCCTCATAATCAAGTTGTATGAAAACACTGATAGGCCATCAGAATGAGATGTAAAGTAACATCTGACTGAACGTCGACCAATATAGCACTCTATGTCAGAGTAGCTAAACTAAAGCAAATGGATATTAAGTATCCCCTTTTGAACCCCTGAGAATTCCAACCACAGTGGAACTTTGCCAAGGCCCAAACTTATCTTGAAGAAATGTTCTTCTCTATTTTTAATGTTTTTCTTTTGATCTTATTTTTGAGAGAAATAAGAGAGAAGAATCTTTTCTTCCTTCTTATTCTTTATTTCTTGGAGTGTCCAAGAAATTCGAAGAATTTCTTTTAGGTTAACCATCAGGAGGGATCTGCGAGAAGCTGGCACTTCAAGCAGATCTTCATTCGACAAACCTCCGATTTTGTTGCAGTCTCATGTGAACTTTCTATAGAGGCTGGATGCGTGTGTGGCTCCAAAGGCAACAACAAAAATCAACCATAGAGGTCTTGATGTAGGGTATTGATGCGATCTAGGTTTTAGATCTAGATATGATCTAGGTTTTAGATCTTGAATCATTTTAGATCTAGGATATTGATTTGATCAATATCGAACCATTTATTTTCTGATTTAAAATATAATATGACATGTTATAGATCCTAGATGTAGGGTTTAGTAATTAGATTACATGTGTTTGTAAATTAAATAGTTTAATTTATAACTTTTGTTGCGTTATATTTTCAAAAAAGTTTTAAAATTCATGCATGAAATCCTACTTGTTTTCCATAATACACTACCATGACCATGGATTTTTGAACTTAGTCTCATGAATAACATAGGACTACGTTTTATCTACTAAGATCGATAGATCCTATTTAGGTGCAGATCCTATTTCTATAATGAATTTACTATAGCCAACATACACCGTAAGATTTTGAATAGCTAGGTAATCAAGTGATTGTATAGTCAAACTATAGTAACCTCATTATGAATAACCAAGGCACCATAGGTTTAAGAACTATTTATACTACTACAACATCGAATAAGTCACTGACGAGTGGATAGATATCCAAGTGACTTCTCGTATTGATCATGCTTGGTATCATTATTTTCTAATAATTATCTAGACTCTCGCTCTAGTATTTTCACACTGTAGACTCGAGACTTGTCTATCCAAAGAAAAATGATCCATGCATCAATCTTACAAGATCAATCACCATCTTCATGAAGATCCATCGATCGGGAGGTTTCAAAAATTAATCACCAATGACATATACCATAAATTCTCAATTCTTAAGAATATGTATCATCATCTTATTAATTTTTTAGATAATTCACGAACATATGACATAATATAAATAAAAAATTAATCTAATTTTATTTATTTAAATAATTTAATAATAAAATTATGTCACTAAAAAGATTACATGTGTCAGTCAACTTAGCTTCTAGAGCATATATCTAATAATATCCCACTTGCACTAATGCCAATTGGCCATAATAAACCTAAGCCACATCTTCTCAAGATAGCTTCAGTCTTTTGTTAGCTTAGCGGCTTAGTTAGCAAGTCTATCATATTCTTTATGGAGTCTACTCTCAGTACCTCCATATTACTATAAGAATCCAAACTATTAGCGACAGCTAACTACCATCGCTAATAAACATGCCATCATTAATTTATCATAAAAGTCAATCTAAAAAATTCTTATCACTAAATACCATTATTAATGATAAAAAATATAGCCATCGCTAATAAAGCTATTAGCGATGATTTTAGCGATGAAATAATTCTATCACTATTTTTTTTATTTTTTTAATTAAAATTTTTCTAAAAAATTTTAAAAATATTAATGATGGCATTTTCATGGCTAATGCTATCACTAATAATTATTGGCGACCAAAAATGCTATCACTAATATTATCTCTAATTTTTTTATTTTTAAATAAAATAAAAAATTTAAAAAATATTAGTGACGACAACTAGTGGCTAATGCCATCGTAAATAATTACTAGCGATAGCCAATGCCATCTTTAATATTGATGCTAATAGTTAATTTTATTTTTTAAAAAATTAATAATAATATTTTTTAAAATCTATTTTAATTAATCATAATAAATTATGGCTCCTAATACCTATTATTATTAAAATTCAAAGATAATATGATAATAAAAATTAAAAAATTATTATATTATATTAAAATTTAAATTATATAATTTTTTTATAAGTAGTATAATAAAAAATATAATACATTAAAAAAAAATCAGATCCAATCCTCGTCGTCATCCGCCATCTCCTCCTACTCCTCTTTAGTAGCTAGTGGAAAAGAGCTGAATGTCCCAGCAACCTGTAATAAAAAAATAAAATAATATTTGTAAGTTTTGATATGAAGGTGTATCTTTCGATACATTTTGATTCTCAAACAGATTATTTTTATACGTTCTATTCGATGATATGGAGCTATAGACATCCCTGATCCATCGATTGGATGGTTAGATTAAATTTTTAGCTCTTAGATTTCCTTCTTGGACTCAAACCTAAATATATGAAGCTTTTAAATATGAAAACTTAAAATAAATAAATGAGTTTAGTAATATAATTACCTGATGTGTTGGTTGGAACAAAAGCCTAGCAGGTCATGTAGCTATGGATCCCGAAAAAGCTCCACGATCATATCGCAGATGGCATCTAGGAGGGCTCTGAGATTCCTGGCTTAGAAGCCTCTGTATGACCTCCTCCATGTGTACATTGCTCCAGGTTTAGGATGTCGAGGTCTATGAGAATGTTGAAGGATATCAAGATGATGGAGAGTTGAAGTTATGGCCGAATCCTATGACTCGACTCCTACTCACCCCTTTGATGGTGCTGAGCCAGTCCTCAAAGTCATGGAAGGGCTGAAAAGATGGGACATTGCCGTATCTCTCAGTAATATACGTTGTGTAATGCATCTACATAGTTTAAAAATATATTAGTTATAATATAAAAATTAGATCCTATAACAACTTAATTAGTCAAAAAATTTGAAGTTCTTATCATGATCTATCATGACGTAGAATCTAAATAGTCACCAATCCTTTTAGACTGGTGCGTGGCCTGCCACAACTACAACTAGTTTGGTGGACAACTTGAAGGAAATGTGTAGAATTCTAGGCATGCATTTTGAAAACTTTTTCAAATTCATATGCAGCAGAAAACTAAGATTAATCTAATATTAATCCATGCATACTATGATCTAATCATAAAATCCTATACTAGAATTGAGACATATATATATATGTGTGTGTGTTTGTGTGTGCATAGAAAAATTTGAATGCATAGATCAATAAATCTTATTTACTAATCTATTCATGTTCAAAACACGATACTTGAATGTGGGTAGATGATCTCCATAATTCAAAATTGTTGAAAATAAGCTCTTTGCATCGCGATGTAGCCACACTGATTGTCCGACCTCTACGGATGGTCCACACAGAGCTCCTGGTCCTGATCAGCTCCACTGGAGTGCTAGCTCCTCGCCGAAGCTTTCGATGGCTGATCTTGATTGACTACCTTCTCTTGATCATCTGAATACTCCAAGAGACTAGAAATCAAACTATGGAGGAAGATGAAAGGGTGTGGAAATTATCATGGAGATCAGGCACTCACAGCACTCAATCTTACTTCATGAAATCCTAGGTCGAAATCCTAAGGCTATCCATACCCGAAAAATCCTAGAGTCTCCACTCTAAGATTTTTTTCTGACACTCAAATGTCATGCCCAGAAGTCCCCACACCCCTCTCTATTTTTTGTGAAATCCTTTTCACAAAGAAAAATCACATGCAATTTTAAACTATTTAAAACCGCATGAGAAAGGAAAGGTAAGAATAGTGGTGCAGGCTTTCTCACTATTTGACTTTTCCCATGTCCAAGACAAGCACCCCCTCTTTCTAGAACTCTCTCTCATGAAGCCTCTCTCATACCCATGCACGCCCAAAAAAAATCCCATTAAAAATGGGCGACCATCGGTGGGAATAGCACGTGGAGAAGATAAGGTTTGGAGGTTGAACTTGTTTCAACCTCCCTATTCAAATTCAAATTCAAATGGAAGTCCTATCCACTTCCAACACCCACACCAAGTGTGTGACAAATAGAAGGACTCTCCTTCTACATGCCCACACTCTAAGAAACCAAAAATTCATGTGACAAAATATAAAGATGGCATGGGGAATGGATAAGGGAGAGTGGTGGTTGAATTTGTTTCAACCATTCACTTGAATTCAAAATTCAAGTGAACCTAACCTCATCCAACATTTGGACTAGGTCAAAGGGAGAAATGAAAAAGTGCAACTTCAGATTATTTGCATGGAAAAACTCATGCAAATTCCAAAGAGATGTAGAGAATGGCATGGGTCAAAAAGTCAAGGTGCAGGGAGAAGAATTCAAAAGTTTGAACTTGTCCAAATTGATTTTGTCCAAACCCAATTAGACAAGGATAAACCTAATTAAATTAGGCTTAATCTAATCCAATAAAATCTTAATCAAATAAAAAATTAATTAAGTTCAGATCCTGATCAAATCAATGTCCAATCTCTCATAGTGATTAGGTCATCTTATAACCTAATCGGGTCAAATCCAATCAAATCTAATTCAATCAAATTTGATCGAATCCTCATCGTTCAAGCAAATTGAGTTAATTAGCAATCTAATTGCTAATTAATCTTTCAATAATATTAGAGTCCTAGTCCAGTGAAACTCGAGAAGGAAGAGTCCTAATCCAATGGAACTCCCAATCATAGAGTCCCATTCCAGTGGAACTCTTAACCACAGAGTTCCAGACCATTAAGACTCTTGATCAACCATTAGATTAGGTAGAAACTTCTATTATGTGTGACTCCATAGATTCGAACACTAAATCAGTAGCATAGGAACCAATTCCTATACTAATCATTATGACCATCTAGCAATGGTATCCGACATCCAGATAGATCGAATAATCGTAATGCAACATCCATGAACTTATGGCATATAGTTATTGTATAATTCATCCCCTTGATCTGAATGCTTAAAAGATGATCTAGGGTTTCACTGTCAATTCTAAAATCATCCATATTGTATTTCAAATTGTAATATCCATCATATGGACTACCCCGATCGAGGTTTTGCTAAATTGAAATATAGTGAAGCATTTGCTCTAATACTTGGAGGGGTCAATCCCATCTTGACTTATGTACCGACTAAACAAGTACTTGACTGTAGCTAATAACCTTCCATCACTGAATTAGAAATTCAAATAGTTCAATACCAAAGTACAACGAGTTGCTTGTAAGTCATTGTAATGATCTCAGATCTAAGAGATACTTGTACCCATATCCTTTGCGAGCAACTCTTGACAATAGAGAGCTCTACGATTGGATCATGTTTGGTAAAATGTACTCCTATATTTTACCTGCATGCCAAACTAGTATCTCCATATTCCTTAGTTAAGAGGACAACCAACCCATATGGCACGCAATGACCTACACTCGATAAACATTATTGTCTGAGGTAACAATGTATTATTTAGTCACGAACAGATTTAGGGACTAAAAGATAAATCCTCCTTTATCGAATCTAAATAATCCCAAGAACTTCAGTATAAAAGAGTTCATAAAAAAGAGATGCACCAAAGTGATAAAAAGCTAAAATAATAATTTTAATAATTCAAGTATAAATTATAATGAGCTAAATCATCTACAATCTAAATGATTGGCTTTAGGACATAATTCTCAACAACTCCCACTTAGACTAAAGCCATTCAAAATAGTATTCAATATCCATCTTCCATTTATGATTGTCGAACTCTTTGATTCTGCGAGCTTTAGTAAATAGGTCAACCAATTTCTCCTTTCCATTGATCTTCTAAAGCTTGACATCATCTCGCTCCATGATTTCTCATATAAGGTAGTAACCATGCAGGATGTGCTTGATGCGCTAATGTGCCTTCGGCTCCTTCGCTTGAGCTATGGCTCCAGTACTGTTATAGTAAAGCAAATTGGATCTTCCAAGGAGGGTGCCACTCCCAGCTGACTGATGAACTTCCATAGCCACACAACTTCTTTGGCAGCATTGGATGCCACAACATACTCTGTCTAATATACAGAATTGATTATAGTGTGTTGCTTGGAACTCTCCCAATAGACCGCTCCATCATTCAGGATAAATACATAGTCTGACACACTCTTACTATCATCATGATCTGACTAAAAAATAAATTAGTACATCCTATAAGTTTTAAGTCAGTATTTCCATAAATGAACCACTGGTCCTTAAAAGTTTTCAAATACTTTAGGATTGTCTTTACGACCTTCCAGTGATTCTCACCTAAATCAGACTAGTACCTACTCACTACTCCTAGTGAATATGCCATATCCGATCTCATACATATCATGACGTATATAATAGAATCCACTATCAAAGTATATAAAATTTTACTCATACGCTCTCTCTTGAGGAATTATCGGACAATCCTTCTTCGAGAAAGTAATTTCATGACCTATTGGAAGATAGTCTTTCTTAAAATTTATCATACTAAACCGCTTCAGCACAGTATCGATGTACATGGACTGAGATAATTCAAGCAACTTTTTTTATCTATCTCTATAGATCTTCAATCCTAGGATGTAGAAAGCTTCTCCCAAGTCCTTCATGGAGAATTGAGACAAAAGCCAAATCTTTATCTCCTATAATATAGAAATATTATTCTCGATCAAGAGAATATTATCCACATATAATACAAGAAATACTATTATAGAACTATTAGCCCATTTATATATGCAGGGTTCCTCTCCATTCTTAGCGAAGCTATATGTTCTGATCATCTTATCAAAATGCATGTTCCAACTCCGTGATACCTGCTTCAATACATAAATAGATCTCTGGGGCTTGCACATCTTGGACTCATCTATGGATGTGAATCCCTCAGGGTGTATCATATACACCTCTTCTTTTAACTCTCCATTTAAGAAAGCTATCTTTACATCTATTTGTCAGATCTCATAATCTAGATATGCTGCCATAGCAAGCATAATTCAAATAGACTTAAGCATTGCCATAACAAAAAACATCTCATTATAGTCAATACCATAATGCTGACGATATCTCTTAACAATCAGATGGGCTTTATAGGTCTCCATCTTCCCATCTGTGCCTCTTTTTCTTTTGAAAATTCACTTATGCCCAATGGATTTTACCCCTTCAGGTAGATCAACCAGTGTCCATATATTATTGACCTTTATGGACTTCATTTCAAACTTCATGGCTTCTAGTCACTTAATAAAGTCGGACCTCTACATGGCATCCATATAGGTGATCAGATCCTCGTTGTTCTCATTGAGTTTAATAGGATCATCATTCCGAACCAAGAAATCATAGTATCTATCCGATTGATGTGGTACTCTACCAGATCTTATCAAGGATGCCTCTACAATAGGCTCTAGATTTGATCTTACCAAATCTAGTTCTATAGGTTTACTAGAGTGTGTCAATTCTTCCACCTATCGAATTTCACCAAGTTCAATATTAGAGGCAGCAGTTTTTTCCTACGAATTTCTTTTTCCAAAAAGACTGTCCTATTGCTGACGAACATTTTTTGCTCTTCTGTAAAGTAGAAGTAATAACCTTTAATTTTCTTGTGATATCCTATGAACAAGCATTTATCGGACCTAGGTCCAAGCTTTTTTATCTATAAATATTTGACATAAGCCGGACATCCCCAAACCCTAAGGTGAGGGAGTGTTGGTCTATGCCCAGTCCATATTTTATATAAAGTCTTTGCAATAGACTTGCTCAGAACATTGTTTAAAACATAATAAGCAATTTCAAGTGCATATCCTCAAAAAAAAAAAAAAATGATAGACTTGCAAACCCCATCATGGATCGAACCATGTCCAACAAGGTTCAATTCCTCCTCTCAGATACACCATTATGTTCTGGTGTTTTAGGTGGAATCTATTATGAGAGAATTTCATTCTCTCCTAGATATGTCAAAAACTCATTGGAATGGTATTCACCTCCTTGGTCTGATCGAAGAGTTTTAATACTCTTCCCAAGTTATTTTTCTATCTCATTACGATATCGTTTGAACATTTCAAACGAATCAAATTTACTCTTCATAAAATAGACATACCCATACCTAGATTAATCATCAGTAAATGTAATGAAGTAGCGTTACCCACATTTGACACATGTGTTCATAGGTCCACATACATCAGTATGTACTACCCTCTGATCAGTGGCCCATTCATCCTTTTCAATAAAAGATGATTTGATCATTTTATCAAGAAGGCAGAACTTATAGATAGTTAATGATTCACAATCATCGATGTCAAGGATACGCTCCTTGACTAACCTATTTATCCTATTCTTGTTTATATGACCGAGTCGATAGTCCCAAAGATAGGCATTGATGACATTATCTAGTTTTGGATGTTTATTTGACGTGTACATCATACTAATAGGCTATGATAAGACATAAATGCTATTTTTTAATTACCCTTGCATTATTATAACATCATTCATAATGATATCATAATAAATTTTTTTATTAATAAACAATAACCATCTTGAGCTAAAAGCCTAACAAATGTTATGTTCATCATAAAAGATGGACAATAGTGACAATCACTTAAAATAATATTATTTATTTTGAAAACAAGCTTAATAGTTCTCAATGCTAAGACTAGAATATTTCTTCCATCTCCAATCGCCATTCTCAAACTTTCTACTAATTTGAAGTCCATGCAATAAATTATATATATGAACTAGATTTTCAATATCTAATACCCAGGTAGATGTATCATAAAAAAAAAATTGTAGGATGTTATCATATAACAGTCTTGACCAGCAACCACTTGCTGATTTCTCCTGTTTAGCCTATTCGAGTCTAGAGAATAATTTCTCTTCGAGTCTGCCTGATTAGGGTCAGCACTAGACTTCTTGAAATTAGGTCCTAAAAGCTTATTACTGTCCAATAGTAAATGGAGTGACTAAACACTAGCCATTCAATTAACTAAAAGAAAAACACAAGACCATAGTAGCACTTGAATTATATAACCCTAAAGACTTGAACTTTAGTCTAAAGGTTCTTTCACTATTTTTATGAATTGATAATCTCTTTCTCTAATTCGAGAAATTATACTAACTTCTTAGTAGGTACTAGAATCCACATAGACTACAAACGAGTTTGAGGAAAGCTTTGGCCAATCCGTGTGCATGTACAGGTAAGTTCATAATCAATTATTTCTTAAAATAATTTCTAGTGATTTAGTTTTATCCTAGAAGTAAATTCAGTAGGCTATAATCTCTACTAAAAAGGTCTGGATAGGCCCAACCATTAACATGATTGAGTTCAGTGCATCAAACAAATGATAATCAGGCCCGAGAAAAGCTCTGGCCAACCTACTTGCTGTTTAGAGAGTGCGACCTAATCATCATTTGATGGATAGTAATTTTAATATCTAGATGAACATCAGGTGTAAGGCACCTCCAATGTCCACCTAGAAAATTAGACTTATTGCCATCCACCTTAATGGGAGGCTATGACTAAGTTATCCCCAATAACTTAGTCATTTTTAGGAATCTAATAATTTAGATGATTTAGGTTACATGTGATTTAAGGATAGAAAGGACACGAATCAAATTACTTCTACTGACTTTAAGTCAAATCCTCCTACTGACTTCACCTAGTCAATAGATGAGGATTAGGATCAATTTCGATCCATGGGCACCTAATTCAATCTTACTGATTGAAATTAGTTAAAATGATTACTAATTGACATGGATCAGCTTGAATCACCAAGTAATTTAATCAAAATATAATCGACCATGTCAGCCAAGTAAGTGAGATCAGTAGAAGGGATATGCCACTAACTTATGAAAGATCGAATCAATGTGAGTAGCTTCTAATTAAAAATCATTGGTCTAGACCACCAAACATACTTTAGATACCAATCAGTTAATTAGATTCAGTCTGATCCACCTAGTAATTTTGGGCTCGACTGCTTATCCATGAATCAAGTGTTGAAAAATGTGTTCCAAAGCCAATCATTAATCTATTGATGGTTGAGCTATATTATAATTATAATTAATTTATTAATAAATAAATTATTTTTTTATTATTTTCATCATAAAGTTTTCATCTTCTAACGAACTTCATTATTATGATGAAGTCCTTAGGACTATTTAGATTCGATAAAGAGAGGATTTATTAATTAGTCCTTAAAACTATTCACAATCAAATGATAGGCTGTTATTATGGACGACAGCATCTATCGAGCATAGGTTGTTGTGTGCCATATAGATTAGTTATCCTCTTAACCAAGAAGTAAGGAGACACTAGTATGGCATACAAGTAAGATGTAAGGGTACATCATCATTGAACGTGACTAACTCTAGAGCATTCTACTATCAAGAATATCTTTGATGGAATATAGGTATAAATGTCCCTTAGACCTGAGATCATCTTAGTGGCTTGCAAGCATCTCACTGTGCTTTGGTACCAGACTAACTAAATTTCTAATTCAGTAATGAAAAATTTCTAGGCTCAGTCAAGCACTTGCAAAGTCGGTGCGTGATCAAGATGGTATTGACTACTTCAAGAGTTGGAAAAGAATGTATCACTATATTTTAATATAGCAAAATCTTGGCTAGGATAATCTATGAGATGGATTTGGTACTTTGAAATAAAATGTGGATAACCTTATCAGAGTTAATAGTTGAACTCTAAGGTGTCTTACAAGCATTTTAGCCAAGAAAATGAATTATATGGAAACTATATCCACATGGGTTCTAAGGATGTTGTTCTACACATTTGACCTATTCAACTGTCGGATATCATTGCTAGGTGGTCACTTTGATTGATATAGAAATTTATTCCTATACTACTAGCTTAGATTTGGATCTATGGGGTCAGACACATTAGAGTTCATGATCTGATCGGATAGTTGATCATTGATTAAGAATCGTTCTAGGGTTAAACAATCAATACGATTGATGTTTAACCTAGTGCAAGTGTTGTAGGAGGATCAATTAGCAATTGGATTAGTACTTGACTTAATTTGATTATGCCAGAGGGATGAAATTAAGTCTAATTAAATATCATTTAATTAGATTTGGTTTGGACTTAATTGGATCAAGTTTAATTGATTTATTGGATAAGCCAAGTGCAAGAAAGAACTAGTCCTAGTTCAACTAAGACTTGAGACAACCCAATTTTTTAATTTGATTAAAAAATTAAATTAAAATTAAATTAAATTTAATCTAATTTAATTAGATTCTTAATTGGATTAAGATATATTTTAATTAGATTGATTTATTTCTGATTTAATTTGGTTAAAAGACTTTGTTTGACCAAGTTAAATTAGAAGTCCTAGTGTGACTAGGACTTTTCTCCTTGCGTCACCTTATAGCCCCAATGCCTCCACACCCTCTTCTTCTTAATTTTGTGCATTGAATCCCCCTCTCCCTAGTGTTCTCACATGCCCTCTCTCCCTCTCTCTTTCTTATTTGGCTATTTGTTTTGGACCAAGTCAAAGGAGGCATTTTGTTTTGGTTTCAAATTCTATAGGATAGAGTTTTGAGAAACCAAAACTCCTCCCTTATCTTGCCTCCCCCTCTTCCGATTTTATCTCCTATTATCTTTAGTGAGAAAGGAATCTTTTGTGCACCCTTTATTGCAGGTCCATGCCAAAAAGAAAGGAGGGGGTGCCCAAGTGTTGGGCACCCCAACTTGTTGCCTAAATTGGATCTGCCTAGTGTAGGTATTTGACCTAGACAAGACTCCTCCATATCTCATTATTTAAAATAAATTTTGGACTAATTCTTTTTATGAATTCTAGACCATTGAGAGTGGTTTTGGGCATGTAAAAATTAGAGAGAAAAGCTTCTTAGGCATTGGATTTCATAGACACCAATTTA
This sequence comes from Cocos nucifera, assembly GCA_006176705.1. Lineage (NCBI taxonomy): Eukaryota > Viridiplantae > Streptophyta > Magnoliopsida > Arecales > Arecaceae > Cocos > Cocos nucifera. Next base: position 23,983 of record QRFJ01004067.1, on the reverse strand, counting down.
GGTATCTAGGTGAGAGAAGAAAGAAGAAGAAGAGGGTCTTCTTCTAGAATTTCTTCTATTCATCCCTTTTCCTCTATCTTCGAGATTTATTTTTAAAAGTGTCTTAGACCTAAAGTCTCTTCTCTTTCTTTTGATCATTGGAGAGTCTAAATCTTAAAGAAGAGAGCACCAGATCGACTGTCGAAGAAGGATCAGCACAGTACTAGCATACTGTACTGATTTTCGAAGATCGAACTTCTAATCGAGATTCGTGGACTCATGTGGATATCTCTTAGAGACTGGATGCATGTGCAACTTAGAACTTCATCCTCAAGCCTACATCAATAAGTTAGAACATCTAATTTGCATAGGTAATATAGATTTGATCTTCTATTACATACCTGCAATAGATCTAGTGTAGACTTTATTGATGCAATTAACACCTATTCTTCTTTCTTATGTTTTTAATTTTTTATTTAATATCATGCCATAATCATGTAATAGGATCTTAGATCCAGGATCTTCTTTAATTTTATGAATAAATTTTGATTTATTCTAGTCTTCCACTGTCTGATCTTGAAAAAGTTTTAAGATCTAGCCCTGAAACCCTAGATCTGGTTACTTCAATTGGTATCAGAGCTTAGGTTGATTATCACATGATTATATATACATGTTTAGATTATTTCTTAGATTAGATCTAACTTATAATCTAATTATTAAATCTAAAATTAAAAACTTTGATCACATGAACTGATATAAGATTGTCCTACGGTATGATTTATCCCTTATAGTGGAGAGGTTATCATAATTCGTGTAAATCTATTTCTTATCATAAATTTATTAGATATGATCTAATTTTATTTATAATTTATTAGATTTAAAAGAATTTTAAATCAAAAAATAAAAGTTTTAGATTGTACAGACTGATTATATGGTTGTCCTGCTATAAGGTTTATCCCTTATAACAGAGAGGTTGTCCTAGTATGTGCTGATTTAAAACATTGATTATAAAATTTTAGATTAGATCAAAAAAAAATTATGATCTAATTAAAAATATTTTAATCTAATTTTATTCATCATAAATATATTAGATTTGATCTAAGATAATTTATGATTGATTAAAATTAAAATTATTTTAATTATATGAACTGATTTAGATTAGATCTAAAATAGTTTTATGCTTATCTTTTTTGCATATTGATTATGAATCAAACATGCAACTTGGTTGTTAGAATCATGTTGTAAAAATATTTTACAAATATGAAAATTATTTTCAAAAAGCCAAACCTCAATCTTTAGCTTAAAACTTAATTAAGAATTAAAAAGTTATTTGATTAGGATCTAGGATTGTGAATTAAAGATCTTAAGATAAATCATAACACATTGAATTAATGGTTAGTGGGGATTAGGTCCATTACTTGGATTAGATCTATGGTTAGATTAAAGAATGAACTTAATTAGAGAATTGACTAAATTAAATTAATTGTTCTCTTATATTAGGTCAAGGATTCTCTAGATCAATTATAATAGTTGTAGTTGGTCAAGTTCATGTCTTTAACGAGACCCAAGATGGACTTGATTCTTGACTACGCGGTCTAGCATGAACTGTTAGGTTCATCTAATTAAGATAAATTAAATCAGTTGGTGTCTAAGATAAACCATACTAATAGTCTTTAATTCGCAGTCCACTTACCTGGCCATTTCTAATGGTATCTAAGGCAAGCTTTGGCAAACCCTCCCATCGATCGAACTTACCTGACCTCTTGATGAGATTATATTTTGATTGGATCACTTGATTATTTGAGCTGACCCATGTCAATTGGATAAATTAGTGTGATTGATTTAGGTGCTCCTAGACCAGCCTATTAATGGTCTCCTTTAAGCTGACTTGATGAAGCCAGTGGGAAGATCATGATAAGCTGGTTAATCTAATCTTCTCTTCTCTAAATCAAATCAATTAAATCCTCTAAAATTATTAGGTCCTTAAAATGAAATAGTTATAGTAATAACTAGATCATAGCCTCCCATTAAGTGGATGATAATAGATCCATTAGTTGGATAATCATTATAGGCCCACAGGTCAGGTGCTTATCTATAAATAGAATTATCATTCATAATTGATTTCTTGGCCATGTCTCTCTAAATGGTGGATAGGCTGACCAACCATAGTTGAGCTTAATCATTCATTAGTTAGATGGACTAAGTATGATCATGTTAATGGTTGGACCTAACCGAAACTTTCAATGGAGGCCCTAGCCTACTGAAAAGATATCTGAGATAAAATCAAATTACTAAAAATTATTTGGAGAAATAATTAGTTATGAACATATCTTTAGATTATTGAAAAATATATCCTAAAGCCAATCATCTAGGTTCTAGATAGTTGAGCTAAATGTAATTTATACTTAAATTTTAATTGAATAAAATTATTATTCTGGCAATTTCATCATTTTGTGCATCTTCCTGTAATGAACTCTCTGTGATGAAGTCCTTAGGACTATTTATACTCGACAAAAAATAATTTATCGTTTAGTCCTTAAACTGATCACGACCAAATGATTCATTATTATCTAGGATGACAATGTTAATCAAGAGTAGGTCATTGTGTACCATAAGTATTGATTGTCCTCTTAATCAAGAAACATGGTAATGCTGTTATGGCATGCAAGTGAAATATAGGAATACATTTCACTGATCATGATCCAACTGTGGAGCTCTCTTCTATCAAGATTGCTCATGAAGGATATGGGTATATGTATCCCTTAGACCTAAGATCATCATGGTGACTTGCAAATAACTCACTGTACTTAGGTACCGAACTACTGGAATTTCTAATTCAGTGATGGAAGGCTACTGGGTGTAGTCAAGTACTTGGCTTGCCGGTGCATGAGTCAAGATGGAATTGACCCTTTCAAGTGTTGGAGCAAGTGCATTGTTGTATTTCAATTTAGCAAATCTTCGATCGGGGTAGTCCATATGATGGATGCTAAATTTTGAAATACAATATGGATGAATTTTTAAGGTTGGTAGTTAACCCTAGATCATCCTATGAGCACGTGGTCAAGGGGATGAATTATACGGTAACCATATGCTACAGGTTCGTCGATGTTGCATTATGATTTTTAATCTATTCGGATGTTGGGTATCATTGGTAGATGGTCACATCGATTGGTATAGAAAATTAGTTCCTATGCTACCAGCTTAGAATACGAACCTATGGGATCACACATAATAGGAGTTCCTATCTAATCTGATGGTTGATCAAAGGGTTCCACTGGATTGGAACTTAGTTATTATTGGAGGATTAATTAGCAATTGATTATTGATTAGCTCAATTTGATTGAGCGATGAAAAATTGATCAAGTCTAATTGAATTTGATTCAATTAAATTTGACCTAATTAGATCATCTGATGATCTATCGCTTAGGAAGATGGATCCTGATTTGATCAAAGGTTGAACTCAATTAATTTCTAATTTGATTAGAAATTAATTTAGTTGGGTTAAGCCTAATTTAGTTGGGTTTGATCTAGTCTAATTAGTCAAGATAAATTGATTTGGATGAAACCAATATGGACCAATTCAAAGTAAGTTTGAATTTAAACATCCTTCTCCCTACGCATTGACCTTTGACTCTTGTTCCTTCTCCATGCACAATAGGAATGTGCATGGGATTTTCCATGCTAGAGAAGTTTGTACACCTCTTCTCTTTTCTTTCTTTGACCTGGTCTAAGTGTTGGACCGGTTCAAAGCAAGTTGAATTTTGAATTCAACTTAGATGGTTAAGAGGTTGAAACAAATTCAACTCTTTTTCTTATCCATTCCCATGCCTCCCTTAGGTTTGTCATCAAACCTTTTCTAATTTTTGGCATGTGCATGCAGAAGGAGAGCCCTTCTGCACGTCATACACTGGTTGAGGCATTGGATTTGGATGAAGAGTCAACTTGAATTTTGAACTCAAGTGAATTGATTGAAACCTCCTAACCTCCAATCCTTATCCTTTCTCATACGCATTTACCATCTCAGGTCACCCATTTTAAAATGAATTTTTTTGTGGGCGTTAGGCATGCACGAAGTATCTGAGAGGGGTATGCATGAGGAAGAAAGAGAGGTTTTGTGAGGGATTTCTATGAGATAGAAATCAAAGGATAGGGATTTCTAATCTTGGTGTGAGTTTTCTCCAAAGAGAGAAGTGTCAAGGTTCTTAAGGGTGTGTGCTAAATCCTAGAGTGGGGACTCTAGATTTGGATGGAGAGCTTAAGTGCCAGATCTCCACCGACTTTCACCACCATCTCATCTTCCTCCATTATATCTTTTGATTTCTGGGGCATCCAAAATATCAGGAGTAGCTCGTCGATTGGATCAACGAAGATCGACTATCGAAGGCCCTAAAGAGGAGCTAGCACTCTAGAGGGGTTGATTATGATCAAGGGCACCATGTGGACTCACCATAGAGGCCGAACACATGTGCGGCTACAGCATGACACCAGAGTTATTTTTTGGTGGATCCAGATTGTGGTGATCTTCTACCCATGCACACGTACTATGCCCTAAACATAGATCGATCACCAAATGTGATTTGCTTATCGATTACATTTTATTTTTCTAATGTATATTAACATGTCAAAGATCCTGAGAAGGATTTTATGATTAGATCATAGCATGTATAAAATTAATGTAGATTAATTTTGCTTTCATTGTTATATATTTCAAAAAAAATTTGAGAAGCATGCTCAAAATCATGCTAGTTTTTTATCATAGATGTACATGGATTGACTAACCATAGTTGGGCTTGTGTGCAATCTACGTAGATTCTAGTATCCACTAAGAAATTAGGATAATTTCTCGAATTGAAGGTAAAAACTACCAATTCGAATAAAATAGTAGAAGAACCTTTTGATTAAAGTCCAAATCTTAAGGATTAATAAATCAATTACTAATGAGGCTTTTGGTTGTCTTTTATGCAATTAACCCAAATTATAGTTGCTCCATTCATTATTAGACGGTGATAAACTTATGAAACCCAACTTCGATAATAAGTATCAGAAGTTGAATGTTGTTCAGCACAATGAAGTGGTTCATGCTAGGGCTTCTATGCTTAGATTAAATATAAGCTCCAAGAATAACCTAGATCAGGTAGAGTACTGTAAAGAAAAGGAGCATTGGAAGAGGAACTGTCCTCAGTATCTTGATTCCTACGACCCCAATAGGCTGAATAAGAGAGATGAGCAAGTGGTTGCTAATCAAGAATGTTATATGATAACACCTTATAATTTCTTTGTTTGTGATATTTCTACTTGGGTATTGGATATCGAAAGTCCAGTCCATATTTGCAATACATTGCAAGGACTTCAAATTAGTAGAAGATTTAAAAATAATGAGCAATTCCTGAATGTTAGAGATGGAAGATCTATTGCAATTCTAGCTATGGAAATAGTTCAATTTATTCTTAATAATAATATCATTTCTTTAAATGAATGTCATTATTATCCTTCCTTTTTAATGAATATAATCTCTATTGGCCTTTTGACCAAAGATGGTTATCAGTTATCTATAAAAGAAGATTATTGTGATATCATTATGAATGATGTTACAATAATGCAAGGACAACAAAGAAATAGTATTTATATTTTATTACAGCCTGTGAGTATAATGTACACTTCTAGAAAACATCTTAGATTAGATAATGTCTCTGATATCTACCTATAACACTGTAGGCTAGGTCACATTAACAAGAATAGGATAAACAGGTTGATCCAAGAGAAAATTCTTGAAGTCAGTGATTATGAATCATTTTCAACCTATGAGTCTTGTCATCTTGAAAAAATGATCAAGCCACCTTTTAGTGAAAAAGGTGATAAAGCCACTGAGCTCTTAGGTCTAGTATATACCGATGTATGTGGACCAATGAGCACAAATGCCAAAGATGGATATTTCTACTTCATCACTTTCATAGATAATCTATCCAGATATAGATATATCTATCTGATAAAACATAACTTGGATTCATTTGAAATGTTCAAAAGATTCCAAAGTAAAGTAGAAAAATAAACTAGGAAGAGTATTAAAACTCATCGATCGAATCGATGAGGTGAATATCTATCCACTGAGTTCTTGATATATCTAGGAGAGAATGTGATTCACTCATAATGAACTTCTTCAGGAATACTATAGCATAATTATGTATCAAAAAGGAGAAATTGAAACTTGTTAAACATGGTTTGATCCATGATGGGGTTTGCTAGTCTGCCTATTTCATTTTAGAGTTATGCTCTTGAGACTGCATATTATATATTGAACAATGTATTGACTAAATCTATCATAAAGACTCCATACAAGATATAGACTAGGCATAGGCCTACACTCTCTCACCTATGGGTTTGGAGTTGTCCGACCTATGTCAAACATTTGTATACAGATAAGCTTGGACCCCAATCTAATAAGTGTGTATTTATAGGATATCCCAAAGAAAGTAAGGGTTACTATTTCTATCATGCTGATGAACAAAAGACATTCATCACTCTTAAGGCAATCTTTTTAGAAAAGAAGTTTCTTGGTGAAAGAACTATTGCCTCTATGATTGAACTTGATGAAGTTCAATAGGTAGAAAGACCAACATCTGTAGCTGAACCAGAGTTAGATTTGATTAGATCTGATCTGAAGCCCAATGTACCTACACCATTAAGGCGATTCGATAGGGTACCACATCAGCCGGATAGATACTATGATTTCTTGATCCAAGATGGTGCTCCCATTGAACTCGATGAGAATGATGAGTATCTGATCAGCTATATGGATGCAATGCAGAGACCTAATTCTGAAAAATGGCTTGAGACCATGAAGTTTGAAATAAAGTTCATGAAGGTCAATGATGTGTGGACATTGGTTGACCCATCTGAAGGGGTTAAACCCATTGGGTATAAGTAGGTCTTCAAAAGGAAAAGAGGCATAGATGAAAAGATGGAGATCTATAAAGCCCATTTGGTTGTCAAGAAGTATTGTCAACATTATGGTATTGATTATGATGAGACGTTCTTCCTTATGGCAATGCTCAAATCCATTCAGATAATGCTTGTGATAGCTACCCATCTAGATTATTAGATCTGGTAGATGGATGTAAAGACAGCTTTTCTAAATGGAGAGCTGACTGAAGAGGTATATATGATACAATCTGAGGGGTTCATATTTATAGATGAGTCCAAGATGTGCAAGCTTTAGAGATCCATTTATAGATTAAAGCAAGCATCTCATAGTTGGAACATGTATTTTGATAAAATGATCAAAATGTATGGCTTCGTTAAGAATGGAGAAGAGCCCTACATTTATAAATGGACGAATGGTCTAGTAGTGGTATTTCTTATCTTGTATGTAGATGATATTCTCTTAATCGAAAATAACATCCCCACATTATAGAGAATAAAAGCTTGGTTCTTATCATAGTTCTCCATGAAGGACTTGGTTGAAGCATCCTACATGCTAGGAATGAAGATCTATAGGGATAGATCTAAGAGAATGCTTGGGTTATCCTAGTCCACATACATAGATACTATGCTAAAAAGGTTCAGCATGGAGAATTTCAAAAATGGCTATCTCCTGATAGCCATGAAATTTTTCTCTCTAAGAAGGATTGTTTGATAACTCCTAAAAAGAGAGGGCATATGAGTAGAGTACCATATGCTTCGAGAATGAAATCTATCATGTACGCCATAACATATATGAGATCAGATGTGGCATACTCACTAGAAAATTAGGTAAAGCCATCCTTAAGTATTTGAGAAATACTAAGGACCAATGGTCAGTTTATGGTGAGTTAGATCTGAAACTTGTATGGTTTATAGACTCTAGCTTTCAATCTGATCATGATGACAGTAAAAACATGTTAGGTTACATCTTTACTTTAAATGGTGGAGCCATCTGCTGGAAGAGTTTCTAGTAGCATACTGTGGCAAACTTTGTTTGCGAGGTAGAGTACGTTACAGCATCAGATATCGTGAAGAAAGTTATGTGAATGAGAAAGTTCATCATCGAGCTCGAAGTAGCACCCTTTCTTGATGGCTCGATCCTGCTCTCCTGTGACAGCACTAGTGCCATTGCTCAGGCAAAGGAATCGAAGGCATACCAATGGATAGAGTACATTCTGTGCTGCTTCTATCTAAGGCGAGAGATCGTGGATTGAGATGACGTCGACCTTCAGAAGACCGATGGTAAGAAGAACCTGACTGACCCCTTCACTAAAGCCCTAGTGATAAAGAAGTTCGACAACCACAAGTCGAAGATGGATATTAGATACTGTGCCAAGTGGCTTTAGGACAAGTGAGAGTTATTGAAAAATGTATCACAAAGTCAATCATCAGCCTGTTGATGGTTGAACTATATTATAATTATAATTAATTTATTAATGAATAAAATAATTCTTTTGGCATTTTCATCATAAAGTTTTCATCTTCTAATGAACTCCATTGTTATGATGAAGTCTTTAGGAATATTTAGATTCGATAAAGAGAGAATTTATTGATTAATTCTTAAAACTATTCATGATCAAATGATAGGCAATTATTAAGGATGATAGCATCTATCGAGCATAGGTCGCTGTGTGTTATATAGGTTGGTTGTCCTCTTAACCAAGGAGTGTTGAGACACTGGTATGACATACAGGTGAGATGTAAGGGTACCTCATCATTGAACATGATCAACTCCAAAGCATTCAGCTATCGAGAATGTCTCTGATGGGATATAGGTATAAGTGTCCCATAAATCTGAGATCACCTCAATGGCTTGCAAGCAACTCACTATGCTTTGGTATTGGACTAACTAAATTTCTAATTCAGTAATAGAAGATTTCTGGGCTCAGTCAAGTACTTGCAAAGTCAATGTGTGATCAAGATGGGATTGACCACTCCAAGAGTTGGAAAGAACTTATCACTATATTTCAATATAGTAAAACCTTGGCCAGGATAATCCATAAGATAGATTTGATATTTTAAAATACAATGTGCATAGCCTAATCAAAGTTGATATTTGAACTCTGAGGTGTTCTACAAGCATTTTGATCAAGGGGATGAATTATATGAAAACTATATCTATATGGATTCTAAGGATGTTGTTCTATACGTTCGACCTATCCGGCCATCAAGTACCATTACTAGATGGTCACTTCAATTGGTACAAAAATTTATTCTTGTACTACCGACTTAGATTGAGACCTATAGGGTTACGTACATTAGAGTTCATGATCTGATCAGATGTTTGATCAAGGATTAAGAATCATTCTAGGGTTAAATGATCAATACGATTGATGTTTAACTTAATGCAAGTGTTGCAGGAAGATCAATTAGCAATTGGATTGCTAATTGGCTTAATTTGATTAAGCCAAAAGATTGAGATTAAGTCTAATTAAATATAATTTAATTAGATTTAGTTTGAATTTGATTGGATCAAATCCAATTGGTTTATTGGATAAGCCAAGTACAACAAAGAACTAGTCTTAGCTCAATTAGGACTTGGGTCAACCCAATTTTCTAATTTGATTCAAAAATTAAATCAAAATTAAATTAAATTTAATTTAATTTAATTAGATTCTTAATTAGATTAAGATCTATTTTAATTAAATTAATTTGTTTTTTATTTAATTTAATTAAAAGACTTTATTTGACCAAGTCAAATTGGAAGTCCTAGTTACACTAGGACTTTCCTCCTTGCACCACCTTAGCCCTAATGCCCCCACGCCCTCTTCTGCTTAATTTTATGCATTGCATCCCCCTCTTCCTGGTGTTCTCACATGCCTTCTCTCCCTCTCTCTTTTTTATTTGTCTATTTGCTTTGGACCAAGTCAAAGGAGGCATTTTGTTTTGGTTTCAAATTCTATGGGATAGAGTTTTGAGAAACCAAAACTCCTCCCTTATCTTGTCGCCCCCTCTTCCTATTTTCTTCGATGAGAAAGTCATCTTTTATGTGCCCTTTATTGTTGGTTTACGCTAAAAAAAAAGGAGGGGGTGCCCAAGTGTTGTGTGCCCCAACTTGTTGCCTAAATTGGATGGGAGAAGAAGGAAGCACCAGATTGACCATCGAAGAAGGATCAGCATAGTACTAGCATACTATGCTGATTTTCGAAGATCGAACTTTTGATCGAGATTCATGGACTCGTGTGGATATCTCTTAGAGGCCGAATGCATGTATAGCTCAGAGCCTCATCCTCAAGCTTGGATTAGTAAGTTAGAACATCTAACTTGCAAGGTAATATGGATCTGATCCTATATTACATACCTGTAATAGATCTAGTATAGATCTATATTGATGCGATCAACATATTTTCTTCTTTCTTATGTTTTTAATTTCTAATTTAATCTCATGCCATAATCATGTAATAAGATCTTAGATCTAGGATCTTCTTTGATTTTATGAATAAATTTTAATTTATTCCAATCTTCCGCTACCTGATCTTGAAAAAATTTCAAGATCTAGCTTTGAAATCCTAGAAGAAACCTAGCTTTGAAATCCTAGATCTAGTTTCTTCATCAAGTCCATCTTGGTCCTTGTTAAAAATATGGACTTGACCAACTACAACTATTAAAATTGAATCTAGAGTGTCCTTGACCTAATCTAAATCAATACTTTGTTAGATTTGATCAATTGCTCTAGTTAAGTTCATTCTTTAACTAATCTTAGGTCTAACCCAATTAATAGATTTAATCCATCTAATCCTTTAACTCATAGTTTATGCTTTTATCTTAGGATCTTTAATTCTCAATTCTAAATCCTATGAGACAACACTTAATTTTTAATTATATTTTTGGACTGATGTGTTGGGGTTTGATGTTTGAAAATTATTTTTAAATTTATAAAATATTTTTATAATATTCTATTTTCTATTCACTAAATGGGTTGACTCATTTTAGAAATGGGTCAGCTCATTTCATAAACAATAACCTATTGCTAGTTTTAAATAGAAAATAAAATAAAATTGAACCATGAATCCTTTTAGATCTAATCTAAACTCATTCATGTTTAATTCTTAAATTAAAATAATTTTAATAAAAAAATCCTTTTACTATTCATCTTAATGAATGAGGTCATATTAGCACCCCTACCGCCATAAGAGATCCCCATCGAATGGAAGGAGATGATCTTTAAACCATACTTATCTCTTATGACTGGATGGCTTAGTGGCTCATTCATTCTTAATTACTAAGTTATCTGGATTTTAAAATATATCAAATATGTTAGCATTCATATTTTTAATAAACATATAAAATATGTCACATGATCTAGTGCTTTGATACCACTGAAGGAAATGTGCATGATTCTAGGCATGCATTTCAAATTTTTTTTTTGAATTAATATGCAGTGGAAGACTAAGATTAATCTAATATGAATCCATGCATGCTAGATCTAATCATAAAATCCTACACTAGGATCGAGATATATATATGTGTGTGCATAGAAAAATTTGAATGCGTAGATCAGTAAATCTTGTTTACTAATCTACTCGTATTCAGAACATGATAACTGAGTGCAAGTAGATGATCTCTACAATCTGAAATGACTAGAAAGAAGCTCCTCGCATCACAATGTAGCCACACTGGTCATCCAGCTTTTATGGATGGTCCATATGGAGCTCCTGATCCCGATCAACTCTATCGGAGTACTAGCTCCTCGCCCGAGCCTTCGATGGCCGATCTTGATCGATCTTGATCAACCACCTTCTTCCGATCACCCAGACACTCAAGGAGACTAGAAATCAGACTATGGAGAAAGATGAATGGGTGTGGAAATTATCGTGGAGATCAAGCACTCACAACACTCAATCTCACTTCCCGAATCCCCTAGGTCGAAATCCTAAGGCTATCCACACCAGAAAACCCTGGAGTCCCCACTCTAAGATTTTTTTCTAACACTCAAATGTCATGCCCAGAAGTCCCCATGCCCCTCTCTCTATTTTCCATGAAACTCTTTTCATAAAGAAAAATCAAATGCAATTTTAAACTATTTAAAGCTATAAGAGAAAGGAAAGGTAAGAATAGTGGTGCAGGCTTTCTCACTATTTGAATTTTCCCATGCCCAAGACAAGCACTCTCTCTCACGAAACCTCTTTCATATCTACACATGCACAAAAAAAATTCTATTTAAAATGGGTGACCATCAGTGGGAATAGCGCGTGGAGAAGATAAGGTTTAGAGGTTGAACTTATTTTAACCTCCCATTCAAATTCAAATTTAAATGGAAGTCCTATCCATTTCTAACACCCACATTAGGTATGTGACACATAGGACTCTCCTTCTACATGCCCATACTGAGAAACCAAAAATTCATGCGACATAACACATTGATGGCATGGGGAATGGATAAGAGAGAGAGGTGGTTGAATTTGTTTCAACCATTCACTTGAATGCAAAATTCAAGTGAACCTAACTTCATCCAACATTTGGACTAGGTCAAAGTGAGAAATGACAGGGTGCAAATTTAGATTATGTGTAGAAAAACTCTCACAAATTCTAGAGAGACGTGGAGAATGGCATGCCGCATGGGTCAAAAAGTCAAGGCACAAGGAGAAGGATTCAAAAGTTTGAATTTGTCCAAACCCAATTAGATAAAGATAAACCTAATCAAATTAGGCTTAATCTAACCTAATAAAATTCTAATCAAATTAAAAATTAATTGAGTCCAGACTATGATCAAATTAGGATCCAATCTTCCATAGCGATTAGATCATCTTATAATCTAATCGGGTCAAACTCAATCGATTTCAATTCAATCAGATTTGATCAAATCCTCATCGCTCAATCAAATTGAGCTAATCAACAATCTAATTGCTAATTAATCCTTCAATAATGTTAGAGTCTCAATCCAGTTGGACTTGAGAAAGCAGAGTCCCAATCTAGTGGGACTCCCAGTCACATAGTTTCAGTCCAGTGAGACTCTTGACCATAGAGTTCTAGACCATTAGGATGCTTGATCAACCATCAGATTAGGTAGGAACTTCTATTGTGTGTAACCCCATAGGTTTGAACACTAAGATGGTAGCATAAGAACCAATTTCTATACTAATTATTTTGACCATCTAGCAATGGTACTCGATGTCTAGATAGGTCGAATAGTCGTAATGCAACATCCATGAATCTGTGGCATATGGTTATTGTATAATTCATCCCTTTAACCTTAATGCTCAAAAGATGACCTAGAGTTTCACTATCAATCCTAAAATCATCCATATTATATTTCAAATTTCAATATCCATCGTGTGGACTACTCCGATCGAGATTTTGCTAAATTGAAATATAATGATGCATTTGCTCCAACACTTAGAGGGATCAATCCCATCTTGACTCACGTACCAACTAAATAAGTACTTGACTACACCCAGTAATCTTCCATCACTGAATTAGAAATTTAAGTAGTCCAATATCAAAGTACAGCGAGTTGCTTGTCAGTCACCATGATGATCTTAGGTCTAAGGAACACTTATACCCATATCCTTCGTGAGCAACTCTTGACAGCAAAGAGCTCTGCAGTTGGATCATGTTCGGTGAAATGTACCTCTATATTTCACCTGCATGCCATACCGGTATCTTCATACTCCTTGATTAAGAGGACAACCAACCCATATGGCTCACAATGACCTACACTCGATAAATGTTATCGTTCTAGGTAACAACGTATCATTTGGTCGCGAACAGATTTAAGGACTAAATGATAAATCCTTCTTTATCGAATCTAAATAGTCCTAAGAATTTTATCACAAAAGAGTTCAATAAAAAAAATGCACTAAAGTGATGAAAAGTCAAAATAATAATTTTATTCATTAGTAATTCAAGTACAAATTACAATGAGCTCAACCATCTACAACCTAGATGATTGGCTTTAGGATACAATTCCCAACATGATCCAACTATCATGTCTACAATAAGTAAATAGTAAAATTAAATTTATTTAAATATATATAAGAGTTTTTATAGTTCTAGTGAAGAGTTTTGGTATTGATTTCTTACTAATCTATCGGCCACAACATATATGCCGACCAAGCTAGCCGTATGTCCAATTAGATCCTACTAGATGGCCTCATTCTGCCAAACTCTCTACCATCTGTCAGAGTACTCCTCGTTGCTTCACTGGTCGTAGAGTGTCTACCATATATCCTCCTACATCTAGTGATTTATGAAGGACCTTTAGTTTAATGATGACTGAGAATTGGAGTGCTGGATGGTGGATTGCCTGAGACTGTGGAGGCCATCTTAGAGCCTTCATGTAGCCACCTTCTCAGAGGTCTGATCGCCAGCATCCATATCCTGAAAAGTCTCAAATCGATAGTACTCCTGCAAGATAGAAGCAAGTGTATATTAATATATAATTAAAATATCAATGTATCAGAAATTTAAAAATTAAACTAGTTTTTGTTGGGATATCAGCTACTCTAATACTACTTGTTAAGGATCTAGTATTGACGAATTATGATAGTAAGAAAAAAAAAATAAAATAAAAATATAATCAAGTATGTGGATCAGCCCAAAGGCTCACCTTCATAGGATATGCAAAGCTTCACCATGAAAGAGAAAAATAGGTACAAGAGGAGAACACCTACTCTCAACTCACCATATACAAATCTCTCTCAACTAGAAGCTAACCTCACAAAAGCTCTCTCAGAATCCTAAGAAGACCCTCAGAAGCTATAAGATGCTCTACCCTCACAGCCATCTTGTCGGATGCTATGCACATGTTGCTTCTTTCTCTCACGGGTTGCACGTACTTGGCACTCTGCCAAGCTCCTCTCGATGGCTGTTTGAGCCTCTCTACTTGCCTCTTACACCACACACACTATCTCTCTGCTCCATAACATCTCAACCCTTTAATAGGATGAGAATTCTCTTCTCAGTAGTTTATAGGAGTTTGAATAGGACTCTTTCTCCTAATATGTGTCGAACATGATCTTGATGGAGTCTTGAAATATTTTTCATCCTTCAGATTATGACCACAACCCTTCATGGCCCCTGGATCTTGTGGTCCATGTGCAACTCCCGTAGATCTCTTGGACTAATCATAATTCGAGTCCAAACAGAAAACCTCATCCTATTCTATGCATTTCCATCGAGTCGGCTCAGTCAAGAGTCGAGCTGGCTCAATTTCATCTTACCTGAACTCCTACTTTCTATTTGCCTGAGAGAATCGGCTTAGCTATGGTTCGAGCTAGCTTGGGTGCATCTCACCTGAACTCCTACTTTCTATTTGCCTGAGAGAATTAGCTTGGCTATGGTTCAAGCCGGCTCGATCTTAGCCCGAGCCGGCTCTATCTCATATCCAAGCCAACTTGACTGCTTGCTGATACTGATTCTCCTCTACTATAGATCAAATTCGAGGCATCAAATTTTAACAATCTCCACCTCGACTCGATATTCGACCTCCACCTGACTTTGAGAGCTTGTGATCCATCTCACCCCATGCCCTGGGGCATGCCTGTTATCTCATGGATGGACAAATATGGGAGTCGAGCCAGGCCACTCGATCGCACCTCCATCAAAGGCTGTGTCCACTTTGACCAAAGACCTACTTGAAAAAGTCTCCTACGGTAATAGAAACTTTACTCTATGATATCGCCTCTCATTCTCTCAAGTCTCTCATCTCGTGCCTGATCCACCTCCACCTGAAGCTCCACCTCGCACTGAGCTCCTTTTGACTTCTAAAGCTCCACCTCGCACTAGACTTCCTACCAAATAGTAATATCCTCTCATCTTCTTCTTTCCCTTTAATATCATCCTATCACCATGCATGAACTTCAGGATTCCATCACCAGCTACCTACCTATAGCCATTTGAATCCAATCTGCTCAGTGAGATAAGATTCCACTTGAAATCGGATATGTATTAAACCTCCCCTAATCTCCTCACTACACTGTCATGTATCCTTCAGCTAACCATTCGGATGCCTCTGATCACACAGCTCGATCCATTCGATAGATAAACAGTGCTATCACTACTCTCTAGAAAGTCAAACTGCTCCTCTTTGCAGCAAACATGATATATGCATGTAGAATCTAAGATCCACTACTGAAAAGAAGTAGATACCTCATTAGATATCTCTAGGACATCATCCACTGACTTGCTACTGGCCGTTGCTGTAGTAGCCCTCGTCCGATCCTTGAGTTATGGACAATCCTTTACTCGATTTTTCAACTCATCATATCTGTAGCATCTGATCTTAGTTTGGTTCCTCATCTTGGACCTGGATCGTTCTCCTCGTGATTCTCTACGACCTCCTGCTCCTCCAAAAATCGTCAAAGCTGAGCTATTGCCATTTGAGCTCGAAGCTGAATTCTTCCTTCTAAGAACCTCATTCTGAAGTATCGCTATAGTGACCTCATTTATCTTGATGGTACTCTTTTCCACTAGAAAAGCAATCACTAAGGACTCATATGAAGAGGAAAGTGATGCTAGCAAGATCAACACCCTAGTCTTCTCCTTAACTTTTTTGCCAATGCTCAGGAGGTCGGTGAGGATCTTTTGAAAGTTGGATAGATGCTCCCACATACTCTAGCCCACATCCATTTGTAGTTGGTAGAACTACCTCCAAAGGAATAGCATGTTGGTGAGTGATTTCATCATGTACAACTCCTCAAGCTTTGACCACAGCACCATCAGAAAAATTTCACCAAGTACATAGATCACCACATCATCCGCTAAGTACAAGCATATCGTGCTTATCGCCTACATCTGTGAGCTCAAAAGTAGGCCTCCCAAGTCTTGAAAATATGATAAGATAGGTCATCAAAAGATGGAAGTAAGCTGGAAGAGAAATTAGCCCAGATAGCAAAGTTCAGAAACTGAGCTGGCTCACCCTAAGACTGAGCCAGTTAAGTTGGAAACTAGGCTGGCTCAGTCTAGGACTGGGTCAACTATGTCTTAGAGAAAAATTTAGATAGAAAGTAGAATTTTCAAACTATTGGCATAGTATACAACTGGGTCAGCTCAGTCTCAGACTAAGCCGACCTAGTCGCAGATTAGTCGGCTTAGTCTGAAACTAGACCGGCTCAGTTTTTGTGAGTTTATTTTGTGTACATGGGTTGTTTGAATTTTAGAAAATTTTTCTATGAGCTTGGGGCTTGATTCTTTTGTAAAGTATAAATACTAAAAATAGGTCAAGATTGGATATGATGCTTAATTTATTGAATAAAACTCTTTTCTTCCAAAAAAACTCTTGTGCTCTCTTTCTCTTTTTTCTCTTGAATCCATTACTTTGCTTCCGCATTGATCCTAAGAGATTGTTTCCTATTGCTTGGCTAATTACCAATGGCCATGCCGATCCGAGAGAGGATAGTTTATCCCAATAATTGGTAATAGAGCGGTGTTGCATGGAAGGAAGGAAGAAACCTAGGGTTACTACATCCAGGATCTGTTGCACTAGGTTTTACCCAAAATCTTCTTATTTCTTCATTGTTTGTCTCTAGATTAAGGTGGAGATTGATTACATGGAGGGAAGGTAATATAGATGGTTAAAAAAAGGATTTAGAAAATTTAGATCTTCTTTGAAGGATAGTGTTACTAGTGTATGATCGAAGAAGGGTGTTAGAAATCTGTTCTTGACTTATTTGAAGTCATGGGATCGAATGGATTCAAGATGGATTTCAAAAAGTTTGATGGCAAGAGAAACTTTACCCTGTGACAACAAAGGATAAATGACTTATTGGTTCTGCAGAGGATCTACAAGGTCTTGACAAGAGAAAGACCAAAAAAGATCAGTGCTAAGGATTAGGAAAAGTTGGAGAAAATTGCTTTCAGCACAATCAGGATGTGCTTGGCCAATCAAATTTTGCCTGAGGTTTGCATAGAGACTATGGAAAAGGAGCTTTGAACGAGACTGGAGAACACATATATAAGAAAGAACATGATGAATAAGCTATGGTTGAAGAAACAGCTGTATAGTCTGAGGATGCTCGAAGATGAAGATCTTGTTGCACATATCCAAAGGTTCAATTAAGTGTGTTCTGAGGTAGTGAGTTTGGATGTGAAGATCGATGATGAGGATCGGGCATTGCTGCTATTATGTTCTTTCTCAGGTTCGTATGATAGTCTTATAACAACTTTAGTTTATGGGAAGGAGACCCTAAACTATGAAGAGATTGTTGGTGTGCTCAGATCAAATGAGCATAGGAAGAAGATCTGCAAGGGAGACCCTAAATCTGAGATCTTGGTTGTGAATGAAAGATAGGAAAGATCAAAAAAGAAGGCAAGAGGAAAATCCAAGGATAGGTTGAAGTCTCAAGATCAAAGAAAGATATTGAAATATTATAAATATCATCAACCTGAACACCTGAGGAGAGATTGCCCCCTTTTGAGATCAAAAAAAGGAAAGACCAATAAGGAAGATGATACAGTTTCTGTGAGTATTGGAGATGACCTGTTAGTTATATCAAATGGGTCCACAGAGTGTGATAGTATGTGGATATTAGATTCAGCATACTTGCACCACTATACTTCTCATCAAGAGTGGTTTGCTACCTATCAGAAGGCCGATGGTGGAATTATCAGTCTTAGAGATGATCACCCATTCAAAGTAGCTAGAGTTGGCTCTTCAGGATGAGGATGTATGAAGGGATTATTAGTACATTATCAAATGTTAGGTATGTACCTAAGTTGAAAAAGAATTTGATTTCTTTGGGCTACTTGGAGGAGCAGGATTATGCTTTTAATACGCAAGCTGGGAGTGGATATCTAAAAATTTCCAAGAAAGCTTTGGTGGTGATGAGAAGTAGAAGACTGAGCAACAATCTTTATAGAATGAAAAGCTCAATGGTGAATGATAGTGCAGAGGTGCTAGCAGTGGCATAGGAGGAGTAGATTTTATATCGACTATGCCACCATCCGATGGGTCATATGAGTGATCGTGGGCTCACTGAACTGTAAGCGCACCAACTGGCATCATCTCTCCCTGATACCAATTGATGTTCCATGATATCGCTGGAACGCCGATCATCCTTGGCATCATAAGCCCCAATACCATGTTGCGGAAGCCTCTGATCTTTAGCATGGACCTGAAGGAACTTGAGACATTCTCTATGGGCAGCAAACCACCGATCCTCCACCTGGATTTGTGATGGGGCACCTCCCTCCTTGGGCTTGAGGGAGACGCCCCCTTCTTTAGGCCTTCTTCAAGAACCCTAGGGCAGCAACTCTAGCGAGAAGAGAAGAAGAGAGTTGAGGAAGAAAAGGTCTATATTTCATAGCATTCACAGCCCTTTTGAAATCCTGATACAACCTATATATTTATACATAGCCATTAGGCCCAACCAAAAAACTTTTCGGCTAATCCAATACATGAAAGAACTCACCAAGCCCATGTACACCCATGTCTCCCATGCTCTCATCCTCTGGATCTAGACCCGATCCATACATGAATTCGCCCCCTTAAGACCTCTCAAACTAGGTCTTAAGAATCTTAGGATCATCCCAGACCCTAGTCTAAAATAGACCCTTACGTAACTCTGCCCGTGCACTGAGCCAGCTCAATCTCATCACTGAGCTGGCTAAGTTCCACTGGGTCAGCTTAGTCTGAAACTGAGCTGACCCAGTCCTGTACCATGTCAGCAGTTCCAAATGTGCAGCTCTCTATTTTGCCTATGCACTGAGACTTAGCCGACCCAATTTTGGACTGAGCTGGCTAACCTACGAAAAATCTTCTTTCTGCGGTCTTGATTCCACGGCTTTGGTTTCTTGCTTCACCTTGTGTCTCAGATCTCCGAAGCACCAACCAAGCTCCTGAAATCTCTGGAGCCAACCTCCTGACTCCTTTCGTGGCCTCCCAAGGCTTGGAAGAACCATAAATCCTCACAATCTCCATCTTGGTGCTACAAGCCTTGGCAAACCCCTCGGCAATGACCTCCTGCACGATCCCACTATCCCTATGCACTCGATAGCCCCTGTGCAAGCATTGCCTCCGCCAATCCTCTTCAGCTATTGTGCATCCTTGAGGCCTTTGAGATGACCACCTCCACTGCTGAAGACCTTGGCTTGCACCTCTGCACCATCCTAAAATTGTAGGATCCCTTCTGCTTAGCAGTTGCATCACTTTTTCTGAACTTTCATGGAGAACCCTCAACATTCCTGTACTGGCACTTACTGCAAATCCTGATATGGTCTTCTCAGAACTATGCCTGTCCTCCTACACATGCCGCTCCACCTAGAACTATGCATCACTGATGCTGGTGCTAGGATATCGATCCTCCCGCACCACTCTGCTCTAAACTCATGTTAAATTCCTCTCCAATTGTGAAGCCACCTCTCCGGAGCTCCACCTATATCCGAAGTCTATCTGATGCCATAGAAGCCAACTCTATCATCAAGTCCCTCAAGGCCAACCACCCAACGCTGCACTGCTGGGCCTGCCACTGCACCTCGAACATCATCGCTGCCCCTTCAAACCCTCCATGCTCTGTGGATGCCTTCGAAGCCATTTTGGATACCTCCACAACCTGTGGGCACCTCCGAAACTCAAGAGCTCATCACTCTTCTAAATCCAGTGACTGAACCCTAGAAAATTCCATCCTAGTCCTTTTCTTCTACCCCTACACCAGCCATTGCTTTAGTTGTGCCCAGAGAACCATCCTCCACCTGAACCGTGACTCTTCCTGATGCTCATGTAAAAGAAATCTGATCCATGATACTCCCAGCTACCTGAGACCTCCTGGCACTCCCTGAGATCCCCTCGCTCTTTCTGAGATCTACACCCAGGCTCTTTGAGATACCACTGATACTCTCTACTGAGATACGCTCCTCGACTGCTGCACCACCAAGCCTCTCTCAGCCTTGTGCCTCTAGGGAAGCGCTCCTACAGCACTCCAGCACTCTCGGACTCATCTCTGCACCACTCTACAACTGCCCAGCCCTAACCTACTGGACCTCCATTGATCATCCATCTCCATCACTCCCAAGGCTTCGCAAATCCATGCTCTGGTCGAACCACCGAATACATCTCCGACTACTTCCCCACCTTCTAAACACCGAAGGATGTATAGTCGCTTCTTTAGTTTTTCTTCGACCATTATTCCTTGAGAAACCTCTCTTCAATAGCCCTACACTATCCATCTTCCTAGAGAACTCTGATGCTCTTTGTTGAGATACCTCCCTCAGTTGCTGCATCGTCGAGCCTCTCTCAGCCCTATATCTCCAAGAAAATGCTACTGCAGCCCTCTAGCACTCCCTATCAGTCACATAACCATCATACACCCCAGCCTTTCCACCAAGACCGATCAGCAAATCATGCACCAAATCATTCCACCCTAGGAGAATTCCTTTCCATTAATCCTTTCAACCTTCATCTTCAACCCGCTGCTCCCAGTTGGCCAAACTACAGCAATAACAAAGATAGATTTGAGACATATCATAGAATTTTTATGTAGATTTCTAATTTCACCTTGTACGACTTCTCCTTTCCTTCCATGCACCATCAAGCTCTGATATCAGATGTAAGCGCACCAACTGGCATCACCTCTCCTTAATACCAATTGATGTTTCATGATATCGCTTGAACGTCAATCACCCTTTGGCATCACAAGCTCCGATACCATATTGTGAAAGCTCCTAATCTTTAGCACCGACTTGAAGGAACCTTTGACGTTCTCAATGGGCAGCAAACTATCAATCCTCCACCTAGATCTATGATGGGGCACCTCCCTCCTTAGGTTTGAGGGAGACGCCTCCCTTCTGTAGGCCTTCTTCAAGAATCCTAGGGCGGCAACTCTAAAGAGAAGAGAAGAAAAGAGTTAAAGGAGAAAAGATCTGTATTCCACAGCATTCATAGCCTTTTTGAAATCCTAATACAACCTATGTATTTATACATAGCCATTAGGCCCGACCAAAAAACTCCCTAGCTAGCCCAATACATGAAAGCACTCACCGAGCCCATTTACACCCATGTCTTCCATGCTCTCATCCTCTGGATTTAGATCCGACCCATAGATGAATTAGCTTCCTTAAGACCTCTCAAATCAGACCTTAAAATCCCTAGGATCATTCCAAAACCTTGCTCAAAATAGACCCTCGCATAACTCTGCCCGCGCACTGAGCAGGCTCAGTCTCAGCACTGAGCCAGCTAAGTTTCACTGGATCGGCTCAATCTGAAATGGCAAACTAAGCTGATCCAATCCTGTGTCGTGCCCAGCAGTTTCGAACGCACAGCTCTCTATTTTATCTATGCACTGAGACTTAGCCGATCTAATTTTGGACTGAGCTGGCAAACCGGCAGAAAATCTTTTTTCTACAGTCTTGATTCTCCGACTTTGATTCCTTGCTTCATATTGTATCTCAGGTCTCCGAAGCATCAACCAAACCCCTAAAATCTTTGGTGCCAACCCTCTAACTCCTTCTATGGCCTCCCAAGGCTTGGGAGCACCACAAATCCTCATAATCTCCATCTTGGTACTCCAAGCCTTGGCAAACCCCTCGACAATGACCTCCTGCACGATCCCGCTGTCCCTATGCACTCGACAACCCCTATGCAAGCATCGCCTCCACCAATCCTTTTTATCTATTGTGCATCCTTAAGGCCTTTGGGGTGACCACCTCCACCGCTGAAGACCATGGCTTGCACCTCTGCACGACCCTGAAATTGTAGGATCCCTTCTACTTAGTAGCTACATCACTTTTTCTAGACTTTTCTGAAGAAATCGCAACATTCCTGTATCGGCACTTGCTGCAAATCCTGACACAATCTCCTCAGAACTATGCCTATCCTTCTACACATGCCGCTCCACCTAAAATTATGCATTACCGATGCTGATGCTAGAATATTGATCCTCCCACACCCCTCTACTCTGAACTCATGTCAAATTCCTCTCAAATTATGAAGCCACCTCTCCAAAGCTCCACCTATATCCAAAGTCCATCCGATGCCGTAGAAGCCAACTCTATCATCGAGTCCCTCAAGGCCAACCATCCAACGCTACACTGCTGGGCCTACCACTATACCTCAAACACCGTCGCTACCCCTTCGAACCCTCCACGCTCTGTGGATGCCTTCGAAGCTATTTTGGATACCTCCACAACCCGCGGACACCTCCGAAACTCAAGAGCTCATCCAACTCTTTTGAATCCAACGACTGAACCTTAGAAAATTTTATTCTACTTCTTCTCTTTTGCCCCTACAAGAGCCATCGCTTTAGTTGCACCCGGAGAACCATCCTCTATTTGAACCGTGACTCTCCCCGGTGCCCTTATAGAAAAAACCTGATCCATGATACTCCCAGTTGCCTGAGACCTTCTGGCACTTTCTGAGATCCCTTAGCTCTCCCTGAGACCTGCACCCAGTCTCCCTAAGATACCACTGATACTCTCTGCTGAGATACACTCCTCAGCTGCTACACCACCAAGCCTCTCTCAGCCCCGTGCCTTCAGGAAAGCGCTCCTACAACACTCTAGCACTCCCTGACTCATCTCTGCACCACTCTATAGCCACCCAGTCCTAACCTGCTGGACCTCCATGGATCATTCATCTCCATCACTTCCAAGGCTTCGTAAATCCATGCTCTGGTCGAACCACTAAATACATCTCCGACTATTTCTCCACCTTCCAGACACCAAAGAACGTATAGTCGCTTCTTCAATCTTTCTTTGACCATTATCTCTTGGGAAATCTCTCTTCAATAGTCCTACACTGCCCATCCTCCTAGATAGCCCTAATGCTCTCTATTGAGATACCTCCCTCGATTTCTGCATCATCGAGCCTCTCTCAGCTCTGCATCTCCAGGAAAGTGCTACTGCAACACTCAAGTGCTCCCTATCGGTCACATAACCGTCATACACCCCGACCTTACCACCAAGATCGTTCATCAAATCATGCACCAAATCCTTCCACCCTGAGAAAATTTCTTCCCATTAATCCTCTTAACCTCCATCTTCAACCCACTACTCTCGATTGGCCAAATCATGGCAATAACAAAGATAGATTTGAGACATACCGTGGAATCCTTATGCAAATTTCTAATTTTATCTTGTACAACTTCTCCTTCCCTTCAATGCACCATCAGAC